>JAIPRL010000279.1:0-112403 GCA_025469235.1 Pemphigus obesinymphae | reverse complement strand
TTGACCTCCCAGGCATAAACCCAAACTGATTTCTAGTAACAGTTGTCTCACCTCTTACCCTTTTATCTATTATCTTTTCCCAAATCTTCATACTGTGGCTCATAAGTTTTATCCCTCTATAATTTCCGTCCAGTGCAAAGTGATCAATTGAAATGTCGCAAATACGATATTTATATTATATATTCATGGAAATTGATTTATCTCTAGATAACAGCATAATTCTTTGTAATATATGGATCAATTGTTTTATAT
The DNA here is from genome assembly GCA_025469235.1 of Pemphigus obesinymphae. Lineage (NCBI taxonomy): Eukaryota > Metazoa > Arthropoda > Insecta > Hemiptera > Aphididae > Pemphigus > Pemphigus obesinymphae. Next base: position 112,151 of record JAIPRL010000279.1, on the reverse strand, counting down.
ATCTGTTTTTCTTTCCGGCCTTAAACTCGGTTTGCGTACATGCGGTAAGTACTATACGTATATTGATAATTTATCCAACGACGACTACTCGTCCGTGCGCGCACTCAAGAAACGCTCTTTGACGGTAAGGTCAAACGGAACCGGCGGCGATGTCGTCGAACGCGCCCGGTGATCCGTGAAATTCTCGGTTCGTTCGCCGCGCATCTGCGGCACCACGCACGCCGCTGGTTTTCCACCTGCTCTGCTCCCGCGCGGACGACCAACGCCACGACCGCGTACTGTTTTCCCTCCTCCGGCGATATTATCGTTTTAATATTCGCCGTCGACGCTAAGGGTCGGTTTTACAATTCTTAGTTTGATTCGAGTTCAGCTGAACCGGGTTCATCAACTGAACCTTAATAGTTTAACTTACCGTCGGCATTACAATCACAGAGTTACCTAACCGTAGTTTGACTTGTGTTTTAATAAAATTATCTGTGATAATAGAATAGCTGGGTGATAACAGTGAATACATTGATAATTGTATATGATTGTGGTATGATCAAAGCCGGTTTCGTTTTTATTGTTTCTACATTAAATTTAATTTTAAAACGACTTTATTTAATTTATTCTTATAATAAAAATGATGTCTGATGATAAAAACTTAACGGACGACGAAGAGATTAAGGAATTAGCTCTAATCATAGGTTTTCCTCGGAAAAGAAAAACGTTTCTTGAACGACCTAACCATTTTATAAGGTGGAGAGATGAACAATTCTTTAGTTGCTTTCGTCTATCTAAGAACAGTATATTTTTCATTCTAGATCACATTAAAGAAAATATTTCGTCACCAACAAATATATACAGTATACAAGTACTATAATTATGGGAATCTATGGGACACACAATGTCGTCGCTGTATAAATTCATACGAAACTGAAATTTCAAATCATTAAAAATATTGTTATTTCTGTTATCAACATTAATGCGAACAACCAATCAAAGTGAAGATCATTTTTGAACTCGGTTAACTCACTGAAATTCACGTAAACCGTGGTTTAAACTAAGTTCAGTGAACTGTAATACGCACTTTTTGATTTAAACTGTACACCACGTTAAAAAAAAAAACCTTCGTATCCAACCAAGTCCTCGCCACGTTTTCCACCCTCAACATTTCGATCTCGTCCCTTCTCGGGGCGGTCGCTAAACGACGACTGTGAAAACACACGTAATGCCCGTTAACACATCGCGTACGATATCGTCAAACGTGTATATGAAGCTTTTATAATATTACATTCATTTATAGTCGTCCGTCGAGCCCGTCATGTCGTCAAGAGGTATCTATAATGATAATGTATACCACGACCTATGTATAACCGTGTGTTCACACTGTTTATAGTGTCCCGTGTGGACAATAAGGACACATTTTATCCTGAGCCCACTTGACCGATATATAACCCGTTGCCCGTCGTGTACAGATCTAATAAGGAAATAACAAGGGCATAATGCATTCTGTCCCGGACCCATCAGCTAATATAATAGTTTGAAAGGCGGAAATTAACGCCAAAAATACCAGTCCAATTTAAAAATTAAAATTACTATTAGTGACATTTGCGAATGAATGTTATATTATTTTTATATTTGAATTGCGGTGAAATTTTTTTAAATTGCACAACACATTGAAATAATTCCCACAAATTCGCATTCTTCTATTGACAGTTATGTTTTCTCACCTTCTCGTCGGCGCCGCTTAACCACGACAGTGCAGAAAACCAACACACATTAGATTCGAATGCCCTACGGACTATGCATTTGGCATCATGTTCGTTGAGCCTGTTGTGGTGTGAAAATGTATATACAGTGATCATAATACTCAGATATTATAAAATGATCGATGATACCGTGTGTTGGAACAAGGTCAATAAGGACATATTATTTTGTCCTGAGCTCACTTGAGTAAAAACGCCAATTTCAATTTGTTTTTTTTTCTTTTAAATATACATACTATTTCTGGTAAGTAATTTGATAAGTAAAATAGGTCAACTGTCATTTATTTATTTGTAGGTAGTCTAATTTTCTTTTCTGTAAACGTTCAAAGTTTGAGTTATAAATACGAGGAATTTTCTACTTTTACAACACGCAAGAATATAATATGTGGCCTTGCAAATTAGTTTTATTTTCCTTTGGGATCATTAATAAATGAACATTATGCAAATTAAATTTATTTTCCTAGTACCAATTTTCATTATTTGGACTTGACTTATTTTTCTTATCTTAAACGGCTTTCAGTGAATCCCCATATTGTCCAACAAGTGACTGTATACATTGAATGTACATGAAATTGATTTTTTTTTTTTTTTTTTTACTATTTGAACTTAACTCTCAATGATTTGGTTTGCTATTGTCATCGTTTTAATTTTATAATTCAGACACAGACGTCGCGATGTATATCAATGCAACAGAAACCTGTGCCCATATTGCCAACAATAATGAACGACATCATCATATACCACAATCACTAACCAGTTATACCACCGTTCCACGAATTACATACGTCTCGTGTACTAAAATATACGTCAATCGGACAACGTGGGAATCAAATAAAAAAAAAGTTTAGAAAAAAAACAATTCATCATCATTAGATATAATAAGTATATACGTATAATTCGATAATGTTTTTACTTGTCTCATCGAATGCAATTAATTTTAACATGAGAAAGTAATGTCCAACGACGAAATTATCAACTATATAATATACTGTATAGTTTATAGGCACAGTAGTTTAATCGTATCTACAATAAATATGTAGATGATATTATATTATGTTCCTATACAGAAGGGTTATAAGAATCCATTTAAATGATTTATAAGTGTGAAAGGAAATTTAAATTTAAAATCAAAAACATATATTAGGTATGTTCAATATTTTTTTCGCGAAAGTTATTTCAAAACGTGTTTGCGTGTTTATGGCTTAATAATATAAATTATGTACCTATTATATTATGTTAAAACGTATATATAGATACCTATATGATATGTATAATCGATGAATAAATTATCGACAAACTCTTCAAATTGATCAATAAAGTATATTATTTTATTGTTAAATAGTAAAAATAAATAAATAAATAAAAATCCTGAATTCAATAATCATTATAAGCTACCCCCCGAGTTTTTTTTAATAACAAGGTCACAATTATTATATAGTAGTATTAATATGCTGTAAAAAATTCCTATACAGACTTGTGAAAATACATTTAAAAATTTTTAATCTATATAAGTAGTAGACGGCCTTCAAGATTTTAATTTATATTGATATATTTTCGTTAAAAAAAGAACAATTCTAGGAAACTCGAGGTGCATTTGAAATTACTACAAAGCATGATGCAAAAATATTTTGCCCCGAGCGATTTTCAAAAAATACACTTCCTCATACGCCCAACATAAATAATTATATTTTTCAAAATTGTGTTGAATACGTTTGGTGAATCATTACATAGGAGGACATTAACTTTAGTCTTATATATATATATATATATATATCGTCACCTCGTGACCTCGAGTAGAAACGAACAATATAATTTATTCAGCGATATACAACCGAAAATGATTACAATAAATCAAATTAAACACTTTCGTGATTTCTCATTGTATACAAGTATTAGTAAAGGGGTGTTCAGCACAATATTCAAAATAATTGTACAGTGTACAGTAACTACGATAAGCCCGTCGTGTCTAATTTGAAAGGATAAAGTGTGACGATATTACCTAACCCTTGTATAAATTTGTCTGCATAAAGATATTCAATTAACCAATAGTCAATATTTTTGCAAAATACAATATGTTGTATAACAACACTTTTGGACACGGAAATATCGACTGTATGTATTAAAAAATGTATAAATAAATAAATTCAATTCAAAATTAATTATTATCAATCAGTCACACTCGTCGTTGTCGTCTTCGTTAAAATGGAAATGACGGAAATCGTAATTATGGTAAACTTCCGCAGCTCTGACAGCTATCTATAGACTATTAAATAATACGAGTATACTATAATAACATCCATTTAGATTAAATTAATTCAAAAACTTATCCTATACAAATATTTAAACAAACTTAATATTAAATCATAAATGACATAATATATGTATAATAAACTCAAACTTACAAAGCGTTTTTGTCGGATACGTCTTATTAATTTTGATGTGAGGAGGTAAATTTAAGTACGAAACAATGACATATTTAATGGTAATTCACGCGTTATTCAACATAACAATATTCAATATTATTTACCCAATTATTCACCTAATTCTTGTTATTCGAAAGTCATTTAATGTCACAACAGTATAATTTAATAAATGTATAAAATCCGATTCAGCGAATTTTAAATATTTAAATATTTAATTTCGATTATTATATGAATTTATTTTATAATTGTATTATCGTCACGACTTGTCATTATTAAACAATAACTTTATGTAATTTCTGGCGAAAATCAATTTGGGCAAAAACCGAGCCGTTAAGAGGACGTGATATCACCTAACTTCTAGTGCAAAAACAAGTCTACCCAGAATGACGATATAATTATTCGTTTCACAGTACTTTAAGAATAAAAACACTTATTATATAATCAAAAGTTAACAACATTTTGGAGGGAATGTCATATCCTTTTTATAAAATAATGACTATAAAAAAAATTACAGTCTTTTAAATAACTAAAAAATAATAATTTTTGAATGTTAGATTCTATGCTTAATATTTAGTTTATTGAAAAAACGATATAACATTCCCTCCAAAATGTTGTTAACTTTTGATTTTATAATATATGTTTTTGTTCTTAAACCACTAGGAAATGAGTAGGCATATTTTTTTTAAGAAATATCGAAATTACACAACAATAAAAAATAGTATTGACACAAAAATATTTTAAAATTAATTTTAAAATATATTTAAATATATTAAAACTATTAATTTTCATTTTTCTCAAAATTTCATAAAAATTGCTTATACAAAACCCCTTAAACTTGGGCAATAAAAATCAATAAAAAAATTTTTAAATCAATAAAAATGATGTCCTCTTAAATGATCGAATACTATAAATTGTCAGGTTATGTCACTTTCAATTTAGAAAGCCCTTTAACGAACACCAAAGTATGTACTACTACGTATATGACGTATATATTATAATACAAAATTTAAATATAGTAAACCTTTAAGCTATAGAATCCACTGTTCTACCGCTTCTACCGCTTCTACCGCTGTGACTTCTCCTTTCATTTATTTGTATATGTATTTTTTATATTATTATCTAAACTTTCATAAACAAGTAAAAGACGCGTTTTATTATTATAGATTCATCTAAAAACATCCGAGTCAATATTTTTTAAAAATTTAAAATTTCACCCACAAATCCTAAACATATATAGGTACTGTAAAGTGTACGTCACATAAGTACAAAAAATTCTCACTGACTTCAAGCCGCCGTATTCACACAAACATTTACCGCCGATCTGTGTCAACAGCATTCCAATATATTCATTTTGATATTACCATGTGACAATGGCAAACTCGCTGGTTTTCGCATCCGCTTCGATCAATTTACGTGTACTCGACGACAATATTCTGTGTCTGTAGGTAAATATGTGTCTGTATATATACGTAAATCTGTGTCTGTATGTACGGTCATCTGATTGTGGGTTCTTTATTTTTGCTCTTCTCCAGCAATTTAAATTGTTCGAAACTATTTAACTCAATTTCTGAGTGGAATATTATATTATACATTATTCGAGCGTACGGTTCCGACATCAACAATGTACACAAAATGAATGAAAAAAAACTTACCTACCTTCCTATATACACATTATAATATAATAGAAATAAAAACTGGCCGTGTCCAATCCAACTGATTGGCCATATCAACACATCAACCCATTTCTCTCTTTTTCTTTATCTATATTTTTTGCTACCTGTGGCGTGCATCTGATTATCATTATTATAACCTGCAGATATGTCCTGTTATGTACACCGATGTTATGATCATAAGGCAAATATTAATTTCTCTTGGTTTTTCGATTACTTATTCCTACCATCTCCCCCTTCTCTCAATTGATCAATCACTACGACAATGACGTGATTATATAAAGTGACTTCAAATCAATCAATTCTAGACTTCATAATCTATCAATCAAAACTAGGAATCGGCCACAAACTTATATAATAATTATCGACTTGTACATAAATAATTATATGGAATCTAAATTAAGAATATATAGGTTTTAAATTTAGAAAATCGCAAGTCATATATACTACAGGGTATTCAAGCAATCAGTTTTCATCAATAATTGTTTTCACTCTATGATAAATCATTATCATTAATTGTAAAAAAAAATTAGTTTTAATTGTTAAAAAAAAAAGATGAATTGAAAAATTATTTCGGTCATAAAGATTTTACAATTTATAAAAACATACCATTTTGTGACACCTGATTTTATTTTTATTTTTTTGCTATATATATTTATAGTAGAAAATCTCATTTCATAGTTAGTATTTTATTTTTAACAAAACTTGCAAAAAATGATTACAAGGTTCAAATGAATTGGAAAATTCGATACGTTTATCAGCTAGTCTTTTTTTATTTATTGAATTATTCAATTTGATTAATTATATTTTTCTATATTACTTTGTTTTAGATATTTTTCTAATATATAAAGTGAAACAAAATGAAAAAAATGTAATGTTATCATTAAAATATACTCATATATTTAAAATTAATTTTTTTATCAATTCGAAATACTTATTTCATTGTATTTTTATAAGAATATTTGTTGTTTGTTATCCATTATTGTTACTTGTATTTTTAAGTTTTATACTTTTCTTAAATGGTGACGTGTATTTTTGACTTGATATTCTGACGAAAAATATTTTTCATATATCATTATTGAATATTAAACCAGCAGTTTATTATTTATAAATATATAAAGTTTTGATTGAAGGTATGTGGTGGAACGGATAATGATTTTTATAAGTACTTACTACTACTCTACTCCTCTATTCTAAACTTAAACTGCAAATAAATAATTAACCGTTGGTTCAATATTCGATATTAATACATAAAATTTCCAGAAAAATAGTATGCATTGTAATATTAAGGGAAAAATCTAAATTTCCATTTAAGAAAAGTATAAAACATAAAAAAAAAATAATAAAAAAAATAATTATAACTTTTATAAAAAATATAGTAGTTACCTATATAATATATTGTGGGTATCTCAAATTTATAAGTTTACGAAAAAAAAAAACAATTTCAAAAAGATAATTATAGAGAAAAAAGGGGGAACACGATAAAAGAATTGTCCTGCATATATTATTATTCAATATTCAATATTCAAGATATTCAATTGGCATTTTTACCAATTGTCTATTTTACCAATCATTCTTCGTTCTGTTAACATTCAGCACTTTTTCGTTACAAGTTATGCACGATAAAATAGGTACCTATCTACCCACCTATATAATTTTAAAGTACAAAAAAGTCCTATACAACAGGTACACATCTCGGATATTATGTTTATGCACAAATTTTCTTTAAATTTAGACGATAACGTTTTGGATAAATTACGAATGTATTTTATTATAATATTATTATATGCCCGTATAAATACATGTAATATCAACATATTATGACCAAAACGAAATTATCGTGAAAGTATAATGATAAATGTATCTATAAACACAAGTATTGAGATAAATTTAGTTATTATATAAGCTTTTGCTATAGAATACAGTAAACGTAATAATATATATTATATTGGTTAAAGGTACGGTGAAATAAAATTATACATTGCTTTAGGTAATATAATAGTTGTTTATTATAATATGACCAACACTTCAATTTAGATACTACCTTTTCCAAGATTTAAATCTTAATTTACTAAGGAAACAATGGTAACTTAAAATCTATTGATCGTTTTACATTATGTTCATAAGTATAGGTAGGTACTTAATACTATATAAATCATAATGGTTATTTATATTTTCTATTTCTCTGTTATCTATTATCTAATTTGTTATAATACATGTACAAGTTAAATTAGAATGTAAGTCTCGCAAACTACTTACTATATATATTATATACTATAGAAATATAGGTGATTAACTGAGTATAACCGGTCCAGTTCGTCTGCACCCCTGGTGACAGTTACATTTTTAAATTTATAGGGTTATTCAAATTGTAAAATCACAGATATGATGCCTACTTATTTTATTTATTTATTTTTTTGAAGTTATACTCCCGGCAAAATACTGATTATCCATTATGATAATATAAAAATTGCACATTGTAGATAGATCACACATAGTTCAATTAATATTTTTGAACCCCTGATCTGGTCAAACGTGTGACGTCACCGAGGGCGCAGATGAACTGGACGGGTTATACCTACAGTGTTATATCACATAATTTTATTTTGTACATTTATACTGTAACTGATTTATATGTTATAGTTTATATAACAGTTATATTTATTTCTATAACAGAAAACTGTAAATTATAAACATTAAATTACAGAAAAATAGTTTTCATCATAATCGTTAAAACACATGTTTCCTGAAGAAATTCTCCGACAAATCAAATAATTTTATAAAAAAAAAATGTAGGCAATATAATACTAGGTGTATAAACGGACTAAAATCAATTTGATGGATATCTACTATAAAAAAGTGTTTGATGGCTTGTCACATTTCGTGAAAAAAAATCCCCCAAATAATTCAATTAAATGGTCGATTATAATACAATAGCCACAATGACAAATACAAATTAGTACTTTTGGCACTGTTATCATTTAGTGAGCGCAGCACGTGGAATATTTATTTCATTATATATGTTTAAAATGACTATACATAAAAACCAAAATATTGAATTATTATAAAAATAATTATAGTTTTTTGACCCGTTAAATTATAATAATTAATTTATAATATCCAGTGGTTGTGCACTAGTGAAAAGTATAATATGTGTATTTATACTACAGTAGCATAAAAAAACTACTTTACTATACTTTTCTTAGGTCATCGTCAGAGGCTTCTGGTTTTTTAATGTGTAGTGGAAATTGGGTAAATAGAAATTTTTCATGTGAGGATATTATTTAAAACTAATATGATTAACCTTGTATTGAAGTGTGAAGTCTTAATAATTAACATCCAAACTTATCGTTTTAGTAAAAAATTGTATACAGAAACAAAACTAACTCACTATAGCTATATGATTTTAAACGCTTTCTAAAAATAAATTCCTACGCCCAATTTTTAACATTTTATCATTTAGCCAACCTTCAATCATACCAATTTTTTAAAGCAATATTCTGTAATATATTATTATAGTATATTCTACAGCAAAGGCCAGAATGTAAAACGTAAAAATATATTTCTAGAGTCGAGTCTAAAATCAATATTTAGTGAAAATTTGAAGCCTTAAGAAATAGTAGTTTCTTATAACAATTACAAAAATGTAATAAATGATAATATTTTTCTATTTAATTAGTTTTGAAAATGTTATTGGAGTCTACGAAAAATGGCAAGGAATTATTTTCAAAATTCGTTTAAAATGAAAGTAATATTGGATTACTTATATAAATGATAATGATGTGTATTGAAAAGTACGAATTTTTCGCTTAATTGTGTGCAAGTGTTGCACCGCCCGGTAATCGCGCGGCACGCTGCGCTGGTTACGTTTACGCGGTCTAAATGTTGGCGACCGGGTAAAATACACACGCACGGAAACATTATTGTACCGACTTGTGCGGTAGTTATTTACTACAAGTGGCGACGCTTTATGCGTGTGAAACGACAATGAGTGACATTTAATGTATATTTAAACCGCGCGCCATTACGACGATGTGGTCTCCTCCGCGGGCCGGCGATTTCCCGTCAAGAGGGTCCTCTCCACTCCGACACGTCGCATCGTCACCGCCGGCCAAACCCATTCCGGTCGTGCACTTTTCAAGTCCGACGACGGTTATAACATTACATAGTTGACTGGCCAAAATGTAAACAGTGTCCGCCACCGACCCACTGACTCATTTCCTTAAGGCGTTTATTATAATATATATATTATATACGATTCACACACACACACACAATAGGTACACACCGACACACGTCACACACGCCACTTTTACACACACACGACCGCACCATTGACAACCGTTAAACAAGGATTCCGTCGTGACTGGATTCGCACACAATGGACAACATTGGCGATTTCTATTATGCCGTGTAATTTCACCCCCCCCCCTCTTACCTCAGGCACCGGTTCTCGCAAATAATATAATCCGCCTGCAGAATCGTATCGGAGAAACGCATCGCCACGGATTTTCATTATTATTATTATTATTATTATTTACAACCGGCAAATCGCCGAGTCACATAAAGTCAGTTCTCCTCTGTATTCACAGTAGATAACCAGTGGCGGCCCGTGGGCTCTGAAAGTGGGAGGGCGATTTAAAATTATCCATTTTTCAAAAGCGTAGAGCATACAATGTTAATTATATGTACCAATCTAAAAGGCATCGGTTAAACCAAAATTAATACCATATAAAAAAACAAAAATATAAATACGTTCTACAAAAACCGAAAATTACAAAATAATAAAACTTTTACGTCTCTTACTCAAAATTTAACCGTCTATCTTTCATTTCCCTAAACAGGTCTTCCAAGTTGTTTTATTTCAATTGTCTGTTAATACGATACTGTACGCGTACGCGTCCCGAACACACAGTAAATACACGTTAACTTATTCCGTATTGTTCCGCAGTTCACATGCATGTCGGCCGATTATTCGTATCGCTCCGGCGGCCTTATTATTAACAAATTGTACTTTTTTTTGCGTTTTGATCATATATTTATGACGGGCGATTGTCGACGTCGACCCAGCGCCGAGCGCAGTTCGATACTCGATAACCACGTAAATGTATAATAGGTAAGTACCTATTTCAGCAGTACAATTACCTACAAACATTTTTAAACTCTACCTCGTAGTGTTTTCATAACAATGGAAAACGATTTGAACTTTCGATAATAATATTTTGAAAATGTATTACAATGCAAATAGAAATAATTGTTAATATTTAATATCTAACTTGTTAATAAGTAATTTGTTGCAATTTTAGAGGGGGGCAATCGCCCCGTCGCCTCTACACACGAGCAGCCACTGTAGTCGCCCCTACACACGAGCCGCCACTGTAGATAACACTCACGAGACTATTTCTATTGTCGTCTTCGTCGTCCGATGGGATTCGCCGCGCAGATATTATGCTGAACAAAAATTATTTTAAACCGATTTCGACGAAAATATCTGTATAATATAAGAGTGACCAGGGATGAGACCAGGAGGGGGGGTTTTACCACGTTTTGATGGAATATTTCGGAATTTAGTCGGCCAATTATAAATTGTTCGGAATTCGGTCGGTAAATATGAAAATTGTTCGGCATGTAGTAGTCGACAAAATTAGAAAAAATTTTATGACCTTTTTTTGCATTTATTTTATGTATTTATACACACACCCCAGAAATATGTCTTCGTCTCGTCCCTGCGAGCGACATATACCTATGTAAGTAGATATATATTTATGGCTCATGACAATTCAACCGTGTATCCAGAATTTCAGTTTCCCGAAGGTGGCAAATATAACCCCACCGCCCATCATGTCCACAAAAATACTGAATTTTCACGATAATTTGTAGGCACCATTATTTTATATGTATGTTTTGTTTATTTCTTAAACTACATTTTTTTCCAGTAGAGATTACGGCAACTGTATACTAATGATTTATTGAAAATCGTTCAATATAACCTGTCTCGTAATCCAATGATTATTATTGGTAATTTTTACAAACTTGTTGCATCAAACTACCCAGGAGATTCTATTACTATATTACTTATACCTGCGTCTATACGGACGTCAGACACACGACTATTCGGTTTTTATAAAGTCGAAAATTGAACAGTATGTTATTGACTAGGTATAATAATATTGTACCCGGATAAGGACAACCGCTCTGATATTGGTCCATCCGTTCATTATTCTAATATACGTACGTGCACATGAAAGTGAACGGGATTTGATCCGATTAAAATGAAGAATTCGATCAACCTTCGAACTAAGCTTTCATTTCGGTACTAGCGTTTGAATATAATAATACCATTAGATGATCATTCCCGTTGTTTAAGTTAATAAAATCACTACAGGACAGGTTATAATATTATATTAAACGAGGTGGTTCATTTCTAAGCAAAATAAAACATTTCCAAAAAACGTACTCTGATTGGAATATACTCTCTGGTTCACGTTATTATAGTACCAAAATTGCATAATTATCACAACTTTTAATAGCATATAAATATAAATATATACCTACTATTAAAATACTGTACTATTAAAAATTAAGCGAAAGCTTTTGTTTCTTTCACCGAGAAATTAAAAAATTAATACAATTATTTTCCTCTTAAACGAAACTTTCGCGACTATAAATTATAATATAGGCAGATAGAGTGCATTATCGTGATCTTCAATATCACCAACAAAAATAATAATAACAAGTGTTTTGAAATTAATTGTAATATTTTAAAACTGAATACATGTAAATCTGTATAACTTGTGATATTTTTATTAGTCGAAGTATTAACAGAACAGTGTGAAGAGAGTCAACGCGTACGTATTGTCAGAGAAAGCTATGAAATGGTTAAAAAAATCCGATGTTAACATATTATGACGTGTATCTACATGATAAGTGCGAAGACTTACGGGTATGTGAGATTCCGACAAGTCATCGTGCCCACCCAAGTAATTCCGTGGAGCTATACCAAAATAGGGTGTGTGATGGCTAATGTGTATGTTTTACTCGAAAGCGCATATTGACGGTCAAACACTCCCGTCTATATAATATTAAATAATATAAATATGTATAATTGCAGTACTTAACTGTAACTAATATGTTATGTACGGCATAAATAATTATATATATATTTAAACGCAAAGTGAGAGGGGGCAAAATCGGGCAACTACACTGTTAAAAAAAATGAACCGGGTTCTCTTTTATATCTCCAAAATTCGTCATTGAAAATATAAAAACAATACAGTGATGCAAAAACTATGAAATAGAAAAAATTTATGACGTAACGTGTAGAATATCAAAGAAAATTGTCTAAAAGTAGGATAGATACAGTCTGGAAAAATGTATTCATCGAGTAACATCTCTAAAATTTGTTAAGAAAGCCTAAATATCTATCTGATCAAAGACTATTGTTAGATTTATATGAAAACTAATAGAAACGTATAAAGAAACATATACAGGTTAAACGATTCCAATGAGTTTGACTTCGATTTAACATTTATTGTCCTCAACCCGAGTAAAGGCCCAAGAAAATAAAAATAACATAAAAATCGCCATAAACATTTATCATTATTTATTAGTTAAGTACAGAAAATTGTTTCAAACAGGAAAAACATATTAGCATAGATTATTCGACTTTCATTTTGAGTACAATATATAGGTAGGTGCCTATCTATTTGAATTTTGGTGTAGTGTTTATGTGTTTTTCAACGCCAATCGTATACATATTACTGTATGTAATGATAGAAACCATGCGTCTTTTCGAGGGATTAAACCCTAATATGCAAATTAAAAAGTAATGTATCGATATTCACGGGTTAGAATTATATATTTGATATGAAAATCCAGATTTATTCGGTTTCCTTTGAAATCGCAATTTCCAATTAATTTACAAAAAAAAAAAAAAACCATATCGAGTTCTGCCTTTGCTGTATGCACCTACACGAGAATAACTGTGTTAGTTTGCCGGACCAGGGGCGAGGTCAAGAGGCAAATTGTACAACGAACTGGTCGTAAACTTACGGTTAGTTCGTGTTTTATTACTTACCGATTATCTACTATTTTGTTATTTTTCTCTTTTGACGACGACGAGTAGAGTAGATAGTAAATTTCTGGGACGGCCAAGGGTCATCGATTATACTTAGCCGACGACAAAAACCGGTGGTCATTCCGCGAACGTCTCGGCCGGAAGTGGCTTTATTATTCAGCGCGCGTAAAGAATCCGCGCGCGTGCCATATGCCCGGGCAACAGGTATTATGTAGGCATCGCCTGATAAACGTGATAATCGGTATACGTCGGACACGCGATGTCGCTAACCGAAGAATCGGTGTCGTCACCGACGTGGAAGCAACGGGATTGTTGAGCGATAATGACCTAGTGTAGGTCACAATAAAACTGTAATAATATTTTATGTATATAGTCGATACGACCAATCGATCATAGACGACGTTCGAGGGACATAAATGGACCAAGTCCCTGTTAAAATATACACAAGAAAACGAGTAAATATTTGTGATACATTTTAAAAGAATTTCACACAGGCCGTTTTCTTTCGAACATTTACTAAACATCCACTTTGGTGCACCTCTACCAATAAATGATGTATATTAGGTAACTTAACAGTGTATTATAATAGCGATCGTTAAAATATAGATAACGGTGTTTTTTTTTTCTTTTCCGTCCGATAAATGAATCCTGAATATTTCTCGACCGGATGTCCGAACAAAGATTAATGACTATCGACTAGCTAGGTATATCCATTTGGACACATATACAATATAATACTTTAAAAAAAAAATAGTCCACACGACATCGCGTAATTTCGTAAGACCTCTATTCTATTTTATAATCAATATAACATATAACTCTATATGGTAGTTGAAACCCTTTGATACGGTTAAAAACGTTACTAATAATTGTGATTTCTTGTTCGATAATTTTTAAGTACATTTTCTCTCGTTATTTTGCTTTATTAGATTAATACGACGCTACCCACACGTTTGTTGTCTCTGTCTTACATACGCATAACAATTTACCTATTATTGAATTTGTAGAGGAAAATATAAACTATGCCGTAGTATAGTGAAGTTTCTTTTTTAATTTTTTTTTTTTTAACTATAGTTATATACATCCAAAAAAATGAGTCACTTAACTACTTATAACTTGTTTAAAAATAAAATTTTAAAAACTCCACGGCATAGTTTATATTCTCCTCTAAAAATTTAACAATAGGTAAATTTACTCTAATATTAATTATAAATAAACTGTAGTAATAATGCGGTATGTCGTACGTAGATTTCCTATTTTATGCGTATGTAAGACAGAGACAACAAACGTGTGGGTATCGTTCTCTTAAGTATTTTTATTCACAGTATAACACAATGGTGTTATAAATACGTGTCACAAAATGACATCATCGTCGAAATTATATCGCCATGAACGGCCTATTTATAATTATATAATTTCGACTTATCGTATTATAAAATGTACATAAATCCTGATATTTCGAATTTCCACTTTTTATAGAATAGATGTTTAAATATATTAAAAATCAATGTTTCGGATAATAATAATTATAACATGAATTCAAGGGCAACTGTTCGAAACTTGTTCGAGATCTTTGTAGATAGGTATACGTAATATTTTATATACCGTCGTGTCACTGAAATGACGTCTACATGTGAAAACAAGCTCGGAAGGTTAATGTCATTGAAGAAATTATACGATAAATTAGTACGATAAAAAAAAAATTTTAAAAATAACATAACGTATATGTACTTTTACGACTATATTCATGATAGGTGTATAATTAAAATATAATCGCGATTATACACACGTTAAAATAATATCGAATATGCCATTTCCTTCGGACCACGAGTATAATTTTCGTATTCGTATTTATACGATTATTAAAATTATATTATCTAATCAGTTATATATTAATTATCTACCATACTATTGACGTTTATAGTAGATTATGCCTTATCACATTAGATTACTTTTTTTTTCCAACACATATAGAAAAGATTGTACATTTTATTGTGATTGTATTTAATAACTTACAAGTATATAAAATAAACGAATGAAAATTAAAAACGATAGTTTGTTAATTGCAATAAAAAAAAATAGTTCATATTCCTTTTTGGTTCCCATTGTAATGAAATATAAAATAAGATATCACTCGACCGAGAGCATTGTGAATATACACTGCAAACTATATTGTATTAGCGGGGGGTATTTGAGAAACAATATTATCATTGTTATCGTATCGGAGAAACAATAATATATTATTATCCTGTTAAACTGTCAAAAAAACAATAATGGGCGAACCATTGTAAAGAGTCTATTACCTACTCGTATGTCCACACGCCTAACCCCACCGATTTGAAAGCGCAACATTATTGTCATCATTTACAATGATTTTAACTCGAAAAGGATGGGTAGATGATTATCACGTAAATATTGTTTCTTCGTTTATTCAATATATATATATATTTATATATTATAACAAAATTGGAAATCTGTTCAGAATATTATTACAAGAAAGTAAAACGCCATGTTATCATCGGACTACTTGAAATTATGTTAATAATATAGATTCTTGGCCAACGAGGTATAAAATCACCTATAGAAAGGTATATTTTTAAGTAAATTATTCGATAATTTTGTCTTATTAATCGACTAATTAATAATTACTGATAACAAAAACAACACGGTAAGAGTAAGACTAATGTATAGAACTAATCTTTATGATATGTGCTATGAATATTGATTTAAAAATTGCGGATGACCTCCCAAATAATTGTCACTATCGATTTAAGATAAGTATAATAGATATACCTATATGTCATATTATAAAGATACTTCTTATTCTGCTTCACCTTCTCTCCCAGCTATTTAGGGTTGGCTACCCTAAAGTATATAGATACTAGTTAGGGCTTATATATGAAAATAAGAATATAATATTACACAATTGCAAAGATGATTTTTATCATGCGAATGAATAAAGAGAGATGGAGAAACGAAAATATAAGGAAAAACACGAAAATGTAAATAAAATAAAAAGCTACGAACCGTGCACGATAACGGTACTACTATCACCCGTTTTCGGTACAAGATTTCTGTAATTTCAGTTTTACCGCTAAACCGTTGGTACCTAATAAATATATTCCGCAGAGCAATGACATATCGAACTAATAAAATAAAATGATTTTTTTTTTAAATATTTATACGTATTTTTTACGCGTTCATGTGTATTTTTTTCAATATAAAACTCTTATTAATTAAATTACATTAACGACGATCGAATGGATTTTTACAAGATGTTTTTTTTAGTCGATATTATTTGTACAGGTACTGTTAACACATGATTACGTACGAATTAATTATAATTATATTGGACTATTCATATAATCATACTAGATATACGATTGAGGCACAGAACATGATAAGTATAGGCACATAGTCGAGACTATAAACATTAATTTACTATTTTCTTCATATTTGACTACTCACAATACGGAAATTTTATTTATTATTATTGACACTAAATGATTGTATCAGTTCCCATCACTTTTCATCAAATGTTGGATATTATATTATTGTAATGATAAAAAAATTACGAAAGTAATCGGTGTTTTTATTTTTCCACGTTTCATATACGAACGATTTGTCATCGCTTGTTATCAAGACGTGATACCATCACTTTTTATACACACCATTGTTTCATCAAGTATAAATAATTGCATTCACACGAAAAACGTGACATTTATATTATGTGCATATTATAATATTATATGTAGACTTCTGTATAATAAATTTCCACAATAGGTACCTACATAGGTATAATATAATAATAATGTAATATCATCACGAAATAACGAGATTTCTGTCGGATACGAATATATTGTTGAAATTGATTAATTTTGAGATTAAGATTAAATTGTCAAAGAAAAATCGACTTAACGATTTTTATGACTAAATAGTTAACATCATTATTGAAAATTATAGTTGATGTTAAGTGACGTTATGAAATAAAACCTTTTTTTTAAAAAAAGCAATTATAATAATATTGTAATATTTTTTGTTTCAGGTAAGATTTTATTCTATATATTGACGTATTATCATTGTTATTCATGTCAACCAATGCGGTATGTATACCTACCTATAATAATCACTAATTTCTTGTAGATTATTAAAAAAAAATTTTTGTTAGGCAATTTTGGCTGAGTCTTGTTTGAATCACATACAAATACAATGACTCGTGTGATGTAACTAATTTGTGTAATCGTCGAACAACAATATTTATAGAATTTAATAAAGTATCATTTTTATACGACGATTTTTAATTAAAATGAGTCAATGGCAGACGAAATTTAAATATCGCATGACGTACAATTTCAAAAAAGTTTTTCATTACAGTTGTATAATATAACAATTCTTTTGTGGGTTCAGCTCAATATTGTAGACATTTTAATTAAGTCCTCATTTCGCTCCGGTACATACTTTTTTTTCGAGTTGGCATCGATGACGCCATGGAAACTACTTCCATATAGTACTGCCACGTTACATACCTACTCATATATTTAATAATGAGTCTGATAAAACCGCAAAACACCGTCGTCGTATAATAATATAATTTAACATAAAACAGAAAATTAATCTTAACTTTATATTAAATAAAGTCTTTAGACTCGGGATGTTTCCCTTGAAATTTCCTACCTCCTCTAACCCGTATGTTTACAGAAACTATCTCCAAAACTTCTTCTGCCGTATCGTCTTACCCACGCCCGTTTATATATACCTAACAAAATTGTACCTATATATGTATATAGCATATACATATATATATGTGTGTGTGTGTGTGTGTGTTTTTCGAAGTTCATCTCGTATGTAGGTATATATAAGTATGTACGAGAAGAATACAGCGTGCAATTGACAGGTGCCAGAGATTATGATCCTACTACGGCGTTGAACGACCCGATCAGATCCAATAACAGATATATATATATAGGAACTGCAATGGTTAAAAAAATGAAATAAAAATTTAAAAAAAAAATATTCTGGGTTAGGTATACCATATAAACCAGTTGACAACTAAAATCCAATAATGAGGTAACCGGTTGTTTGCGTGTCACTGCACAGCCGTATCTATGCTACTGCAGCGTTTCGTCTCCTGCCCTTAACCTCTCTTACCGTTAACAGCATCTTCCTTTACCTAACTGGAAAAAAACTGGAAACTGGAAAAAAATGTAATACATACTTGTATGTATTATATTATTATTATTATATGTAGTGTAGTTATATCTTCTAAAGGTTGCCTTCAAAGTAGTCTCGTAATAGTGATAACGGGATAACAAGTTATTTGAAGAGAAATATCATAAATAAACGATTTCAGACAAATTCCGACGAGACGTCTTTCGTTATTCATCGATTAACTAAATTGTTTATAAAAAGTTCGATCAATAACAGGTCATCGAACGTTCAATCATTTTTTTGCTTCGACTCGTTTAAATGGCTATAATAATATTGACTAGGTATAGCTGTTTATAATATTTTTATTTTTATCATGTAAATCTGACTGAATTTATAAATTAATTTTAATTTAATATTTGTATTAGATATTCATATCGATACAATTTATAAACTATAGTCAAGGCAAAGATTAAAATATTAATTCAAATATATCAATATTAAGTATACTATACTTGTATATCCATATTAAATTATTAACCTAAAACATATCATAACATAAAAAGCAAACTCCTAACTTTAGTAACATATTTTAAGTAATTAACCCGCAGGATCCATTATAGAACTTCTTTTATTCTTAAGTTATTTTCTGCCACAGATTCTTGGATTAAATAATATGACTTTATATTTTTATAAAATAACAGAAGTTGTCTTGTTGTTATCAGACAATATAAGTTTAGAAGTTATAATAAGTTATAACTTATTAATTTTGGACACTATTTCTGTATTTACACTGTATGTAGAACGTTAAGATAACATAGTGATGTTTTTTCCAAAAATTCATTATTTACAAAATATAACACCTAATGATTATTATTGGTTCTTTTTTCAAATTTATAAGGACCACGTACCGGTAAAAGTTCAAAACCCCGAAAATTAATATTTTTAAATCGTACGCCCATATTTCATCAAAATGTACAATATAATAACATTATCGTTTTGTATTATACTTGGATTATTAATTTAAAAACTTTTTATATTAGTACAGATAATATCGATACGTGAATAAACAAATGTGACCTTAAATCGTTTGTAATGAAATAGGTACCTATGCCAATAATTTCTTATCTGAGTTAATATAAAAGAAAGACGGTCACATTCAGTCATATTTCATTCATGGAGAGTATTTCGCACATGAAGTAGGCCATTCGGACGGGTGAATTATAAAAATCGCGTATGTGGTTTTAAATCCACAGAGAGCGATAAATCTATTACATTCCAAAAATGATTCCGAGTGAACATTATGGATCGATGACAAATTCAATAATGTAGGATATTAAATAATGATTTTTGAAAATATATTCAATGATATGATAATACGTATATTATGAGCATAGTCCTAATATATTAGAATGAGTAAATTAACTCAGATTTTAACTCTTAAAATACTCTATATATATTTTTTTTTCAAATATAAATTTTAATTATACAGTGCCTAATACAATAATGTACAGGTTTGACTTATAATGATATAATGTATGCATTATGACTCGATTAGCAAACGATTGTATATATATTATACGAATTGATTCTAAAAAAAAAAAAAAAAAAAAACATTACGGTATATCACTATTGTTAATAAAAATGTTCTTGCAGATTATTGTAATTTGTCCCGCGGACCTTATAGCTGTGTTGTTCGACCAAATTGAGTGTATTTTATGGCTCGGAGAGCGGTATACGCTCGTGTACTTAGGTATAAAGGTCAATGTATTCCATGTGTTCTGCCGTGTAATAATTTTAAACCATGTAAATGCATACACAATTTGAATAATTCTGCATTATATTCGAATGTACCTAGTTCTGTTATCGTGTAGGACTAGAGTTCTGAGCTAATTGCTTTGGAAACAATAAATGTGTGCTCTGCGGTAGAAACTAGAAACACGCAAGCCCGCGCTCCGGTAACAATGCATCGCGATACACCGTGTGATATGATAAATACAAAATATAATATGGTATATTATGGTAGGTACGATTTAAAAATAAAAATAAATAAATCATAGAATGTAATAAAACACAACTGTAAATGTGCAATTGTACTGTACAAAGTCGTAAACAATATAATTAATACTCGTTTAGTGGGTAAGTATATATATTTAAATTTTAAATATATTTTTTATAAAGAATAAATATATGGGTAATGCAAAATGGTATCAAACTAAATTGTACAAAAGTTTTAATATTACTGTGATTAGTACACTATACACGATTTATTTTTTTGCTGCTTATTCAATATTTTAAACGACATTTTCAATAAAAAAAAAAAACCATCCATTACTCATATTTATAAGTAGGTATAGGTACCTATCTGTTTTAAACGCGATTCGTAATTTACTCATCATTCGTTACTGATTTGCTTGATTGTTCTTTGTTATTTTAAAATGTTTTTTTTTTCCACAAAAACCGGTAATAAATAAAAACCTGTGCATATATACTTTTGGCGATGCAGAAAGTAATTAAAATATAACACGAATATCATTATAATTCGATGTAAATCAAGAACGTGATTAGAAAAAATTTTCGAGAAGAGGTTATAATTTAAAAAAATGTTTTGTCTTCTTTACTTTAGGAATCTTGCTCCCTTTGGAATGATCTCGATTTATCTACATACATTATACTTATAATATTAATATCGATTCGAAATATATATTATTAGTATATCAAGATCCTACGTGTATATTTTCCTTTAAAGCGACAGTCCAATAAACACAAAGTGAATGTCTTTAAAATACCTTAGTCTAGGTATTGCAGTACAATTTACGTAGAAAGTTCCATTGGCATTTACAAAACACTCCTTTATGCATTATATAAGTGTAATGTATAATGTTGATTCTAACAAAAGTATGTATAGCATAAACATATTATGAATAAATCTTGAGTTATTTTATGTAAAATAAAGGGTTCAAATAAATATTGATTTATATTGCCTAATAATAACAATTGTAATTAGTCATTACTGATTCTGCATGTGAATAAAAATATCCAAAACTACGATAGCCTGGTTATAGAGTATAATAGGAGATTTATACAAACGTTTATTTGAAAACAAGCAGTATAACAGGATAACAAGCACCTTACTTGACATCCAATACTTTTCATTTTAATATTTTAAATACTTTTAAAAGTATATTTTACTACACTAATATCCAGTTGACAAAAAATTATATATATATATAAAATATAAAAATGAACTTCGTTTAAAACTAACATTTTGTTAAATCAAGTGTTAAACATGTATCTGTTGCAAAAACTAACATGCCTATTATAAAGTTTAAACAGATTACAACACGAGGAATTACATAAGTACAACGTAAATATAGGTAGTACAAAAAAAAAAAAAACAAATGTAAACTATTATAAATAATTAAAATATTTAGATTAGATATTACAAATATTGGAAAAATATTATTTATGATATGATATGATAAGATTATAAAACTGTTCAATTTTTAACGACCTGAAATCAGGTGATTAATAAATGGACCGTTAAAACGGTACTTGAAGGTCTGTTAAAAATTTAACAAACGTTTATGCAATACTTTTAATTAAGCTTAAACTTAAGTCGTTAAATTTAGATAATAGACTGTTAAAATTTTAATTTAATTGGGCTTTATTCTCTTATTCTATATTCTAAGAATCTATATTGATAGTACTATTAATAATGTAATAAATTTTAAAATTAAAATATACTCCTTAAATTAGCAGTAATTTTTATTGAATTGAACTTCATCATATGTTTTTTTTTGTTTGTCGTATAAATCAAAGAAAAATACTGTGATATTTATAAAATAACACATCGATCTGAAATTATCACGGTAAAATTCAATTAAGATAGTTTTTCGATTTGATGTTATTGCCGTTTTGTGTGCACGTATTCTTTGAAAAATTGTAAAATTGAATATAATATTACAACTCACAACAAACTTTCTCTGACATTTCAATACACGTAAAAATCATAAAAATATACATTTGAACCGAACTTTGAACTATCGATAAAATGAAAGATATGACTATAGGTACGTGTATTTTGCTACTCGGCGGCGGAAATGTTTTCCGTTTTATAATATTCTTGTAAAATATGCGTATATTTACGAAATATCACAACGGCAATCGACATATTAAATTAACTTGGAAAAAAATGAAATAACAATACCTATTATTATTTTAATAGCTATATAATATGTATATAGATAGTTTATAAGCATCAAAACCGCAGTGGACAACTAATTTTGTAATTACTATCGTCGTTGACACAAAAATTATCTTCCTATGTGCTAAATTTACAACAAAAAATTAGATTCTATTTAGTACTTGCTTCTGAATTGAGGAAAATTAAGTTAGAATATAATAATAATAATAAAAAAAAAAAAAAAAAAACAATTTATTTTTTTTTTCATAGTAGGTATCTACTCGTATTAAAATGAAAAATATATAAGATATGAGTAAGACTTTTTATGACTCTTATATTAATAGAATAGAGTGAAAATCTTTGGTAAATGAAGAATTTCAAAACATCCAATGTGACAATGTACCGTCTAATTTTTTAAGTTTATCATATAACTTCAGTTATATTATATTATATCAGTAATTTTTAATATTATATTATATCTAGGTATGTACAATTGGTTATTTTTATCACTTCTGAACAAGTCTGTTTTTATAGTTTACACACATGGGAATATTTTTCGTATCAAAGATGATATATTATTATTATTATTATTATTATTGATGACTTGTAGCACACAACAAGCAACCGGTTGGTTTCCGACGCAGTTATATCCATACGCCAGTAACCCCGCGGTAACCTACCGGAAAATGAATCGCGGTCACAGTCGAGAGAGTGATAGACGAGTAGGTAATCCGTTTAATTAATAATACAGGTTCACGCGCGTGCCTCCAGTTCCGTATCCGACTGGCATACAATATTGTGCTAAATCGTTTATGGTCCGTCTGCAACCTGTGTGTCCGTCCACATAACAAAAATCACAACAATAATTGATTATAATGATTGTTATTCGATATGTCGGTAAAATAATATAAAATAATAGTATAATGAAATGACAATATGTCTCCTTTATAATACGATACGACCACCGGACCACGACAGTGACGAAACTTGGCGTTGAAATGAATACACATGGACCGTCTCAAAAGTATCGTTTACACAACGAATAACATATTACATCCAAATACGACATTGTACATTATTTAAAATTACTCATTTAAGCCAATTTAACGCTATAAAAATTAATGTAATTATTTATTTATTTTTTTTATACATATACCTATAATGATAACGTACAATGATTACTATATATATACGTAATGTATACAACATTGTTCTTTTTTAAAATTTATGTTCTAACCAGGACTTGCGAGAAAGGGAGCTTAGGGGGTCGTGGCGACCTCTCACTCAAGAAATAATTTTAAAAAATTTAAGTCCAGTCGACGGCACAAAAAAAAGTTGATGACGGTTCATTGATAATATTTTTATTTATTAACTTTTTTGAAAAAATAAGTCGGCAAAATTACCCTGACGACCCCCCACAAATATTTCCTAGTACTGGCCCTGGTTTTAACCAAGCTTCAGTAGAACGCTTTTATTCCTGTCTGACAAGTCGATTCAAACTATTTCCTATTAAATTTCCATACAAAATTTATCTACATATATAATTTTTTTTTTATTTAAATTTTTTTCGATAACAATACGTGTAAAAAAATAAAAATAATTTTAAAAAAATGTCTCAGAATGGATTCTCGATGAAGATAAAATGATTGACAAACAATATTATCATGTTAAATAAACATACAGGTATAATACAATAATGGCAAAACCATTTTAAAGTTTATTGAGAATGGTGTGCAGTTGTATTTATAACATTAGAAAATAATAATGTTTCCGTTAAAAACGTTTGACCACTGTTATAGAATATTATTCATTGTCCGTTTTCAATTTTCATAAAAATAAAGCGTCCATTGAAAGGACATTGCCTAATTAAAATGTTTTATGAATTGATGCGAGGAAAATAATTAAATATTTAATTTAATCCTATTTTCTAAACAATATGATCATGTATTGATTATGTTAATATATAAGTAATAATAAATTAATAATTACCTACTTGCATTTTCATATTAATAATTTATCAACGATTATTACGATTATAAACAATTTTAACGATTCTATCATGTATTCATAAATTAATCCAAAAACCAAAATTTACTCTTTTTTATTTATTATACGAGTAAATTTGACCCAAATTATCCAATATACCTATATGATATGAACAAAATTGAGAAAATAATAAACTATTACTCTCTTTTGATATGATACATCTTTTTCTGTTTTCGTGTGATAAAAGAAAACTAATTTTTTTACATTCCTATAAATTTACCATGAACATAATAGTTTGAAGAATTTAAGCGTGTGAGTCGATCGCTGCCAAACTACATCGTGTTAAATTAATAATAATTATTATTTGATTAAGACCATAGCAATGACATAGTTATCAATAAGTGTATTATATATTAAATATTATAACTGTTTTCAATATTTAACATTGAACCAATATTCCCATAACCTGTACATCTTGTTATGAAATAAGCAAATTTTTTTGCCTATTTCGATCAATTAATTTTCTAATTTGAAACAGTTCGAAATATAACTGTTACAACCGGTTGCTTGAGTAACAAGTATATAAGTATACAATCTATATTTTATAATTATTTTTAAAAAAACCCCAACATTAATCTTGTTTTTATGTTTATATAATATTTATCAAATACAATTACGATGTTTTGTCTCTTTATTCTAAATATTTAACACTTGCCCAATGCTATTATATTTATAAATATTATGATTGAAGTTTAACCATATATATTATACTAAATATATTCGGCTCCTCCGCTTACTAAAATATTTTCTAATTTTCCAACCTTAATTAAATTCCTTAATTTATCTCGATTTTGTACTGCTTATATTCACTCCTGCAGTGTTCTCAAAATATTTAATACATTTTCTACTACATACGACTTATCTTTCTGAGTTCACTCCGTAGTCTCTTCCCCTCAATTTCTAATCCATCATTCATAAATTTTCAGTGTTTGCACTACTGAATCCTCTAGTTATATTTCTATAAAACTCACGAATCATGTCATTCGCATCACCTCCTGCAGCTCTTACTAAACCTTCTATTTTCTGTTATCAACAACTACATGTCAACGTATTTTGTTTTGTATTCGCAAGTTTTCAAAAGTTTTCAATAATTTTTTTCGCAGCAAGTCTCCGTTAGCTCTATCATTTATATAAACTACCTTTCTGTCGTAAAAAAATGTTTTTGTTAAATAGTCAAAATATGTATACGTAATTAAAACATTTAAACGTTTCGAACTCAAATGTAACGCTAATCTTGACCTCGTGACCGTGAAAACAGTTGGAGCAGTTTTAACAAACCACCAATCTTAACATTTAACGTTGTAATCGTCTATCTTCAAACACCATATAACTTACAAGATATTACATATTTATTTTTAAAACAGAGGTGTCAAAAGAATACCTATGATTATACCCTACTGTCATTAATTATAGAACAAATGTAAAGGGCGTTAAATTCAGGTCGTCCGCCCAAAATTACACAGTTTTAAACGTTCTTAGGTGCAAATTAAATATTAAAACTCCTTAAGATGTTCTTTAGTAGATAGTTTTATAGTTTTGTTCTTATTGTTCGTATCTTTAATACTAACTTGTGTAAGAATAAGGAATGATTTCTAAGGGGAAAATGTGTAAATGTATATATTATTTGGTCTCGCGAATCCTCTTATTTCTTGGCTAAATTTCTACATTTTATCTAGAATGCAAGTTGTATTCATGATCAAATGTCTGATTTATACCCTATTTCTTCCGGTTGTCCTCAAGGAATTACTTAATCCCTTTACTATTTATACTCTTCATAAATTAAATTGGTAGGTGAATAACAAAAGCTAACGATGACGTCAAAATCTATTTAGGTAAGAATAAACTCTCTGGCGAATTGTCTTCTTCTTCAGGCTGAGCTTGACATATTTTGCGACTGGGTTAAACGTCTCGGATTAACATTTAATCTTTACAAATATAATTGTATGTATTTTTCTAGAAGTCGTTCCCTTTATACTATACTTATTTCCTGAATAATATTTTACTTTAGCGAGTTCACTGTGTCCAAGACCTTGAAATCCACTTTACACATTCTTTGAATTTTGAAAAACATATAAATATAATAGTTTGCAGAGCTCTAAAAGTTTTGGGTTTCAAAAGTGGAATACCAAAGCTTTTACCTATTTGAAATGTCTTCGCACCCTTTAATTTTCTTGGGTTCACTCTATTCTAGAATATGACATGACTATTTTCTCATTCTCAACACTTTAAAAATACCTTTGCTTTCTTTTCGGCTTCCAAATGACCAATTTTTCCACGTTCCCACTCATTCCACTTCCTACAAACATAATCATTCTCTCAGTAACCCTACGTAACTTATATAATTCCAACTTCCATCTACAATTTAATTTTAAGTCCTTATCAATACCATTATCACATAATATTTCTATATTTTTCTCATTGTATATTATTTTATATATATACTATATAAAAATTGCTTATGGTCTGTTCAGTCGTTAATTAATTAAATAAATAAATAAATAAATAATTATTAAAGTAGCGGAGGTCGTATAGTTTTACCCATTATAAAATTTTAACCACCCTTAAAAATTCCAAAAATGTCTATACTCATGATGGTATTATTGAGTGAATAATTGAGATCTCATTGATAAATATTTTCACCACTCAAAGAAATATTGGTTTGCACCACCGAGCAGGATCAAACTGTAAAATGCTCCAACTATTCGAAGAATCAAAAATTGGTTACGAAAAAGTATTATTCGGAAACTCCTAGAAATTTCCATATTTATGTTCGATAAATATTCAAGAGTTATCATTACTAAATCTTAAAGACCTATGTATATAGTAAAAAAAGTAGACAATGGTTTATGGATGATTATAATATGTAATATTATATTGCTAACCGTACGGGCATTACTAGTTTTTGTACGAATTTATAATTTCCCAATATTTTATTATATTATATTATTTATGAGATGTCTATCTACAGCGCTACTACGGACAAATACGTCATATATCATATTGTACAATACACAAGTTTGTCACGAATGTCGTAACCGATACCTAAACGTACAGCCCTACAATTATGATGATAATAATTATCAGATTCATATACGTCCAGCATCTACGTAGAATCGTGACCATTTCGGTGGCGGTGCGAGGATATGTGTTCAATATTGCGCAACGGCAGATGCGAGTTCGGGCCATCCCGAGTCACGGAAAATTCTTTAGCCGAGTTCGCTTTCTCCGTCGTTATTACCCACATGTTCTCGTACTCGTACACATAGACGAATATGATACAGTGTTTTTTTTTGGGGGGGGGGGGGAAGAATGGACTGCAATAGTTTAAAAATCAACGTTTCATATTGTGTTGTAGTCTCATTGCCCGCGTGCAGGAGCCAACACTTGGTAATCATTATCCTTAAAAACGTAATTTTTTGTTTGGATTTTTAATTTTTATAATTATATAAATTACATGAATTGACTGCTTTAAATAAATAAACGGTATACGTAAATAGGTGAATTGGTTTGTTCTTGAAATAATAAGTTAATTAACATTTTTTTTCATCGTACATTTCAAAAGATGTACCTAATATTAAATATATTTACAAATTTTGTTAATACCCTCGTTTGATTTTTGTCTTCTTTTATAAGTTTGTATTCTTTCTTAAAGTGGTGTTAATTTTCTTCGGAATTTTTAATTTATTAAATAAGAATACTGCTTGTTTTAATATATGATGCGCATTTAAGTAGATTCCTATATGATTTGTTTGTTTGTATCCTATATGAATTGTTCAATTGAAATTTTAAAAACGTATAAGTATGCCTAAATATTTTGTATAGATCAACGCGATTTATAAAATAAAAATATCACCATTGAAATTTAAATTAAATGATTACTATAATGTGTCTGGATATATTTTATTATTCAAGTCAAACTGTATTATAAATGAAAAGATAATAGCAAAAATATGAGGGAAAATTTTCTATTGTATGCAATATAATTCTGTTGGATAATCTATATTAAATTTTTAAAAACTACCGCAACCCCTCGGAAGCCTTTAGCATTGGCGAAACAATCTGTAAATGAATTCTTTAGAAAATGTGTCATTCGGACATTCGTTTAATAAAATTTTTCTCTTCCCGTAACGTCCGGTAGCTAATACAAAAATCGACTTTTTCAGAACAAAATGCGTTAACCGAAACGATAAAAACAAACACGGACACAGTGGCGAGTGTTATTCTCTAGTGTTTCCGAAAATTAATCTATTCTCTACAGTCTACAGTATCGCCAATAATAACACCGTATATTTTGTGTATACGAGTAGGTTTTTATTTATTTGCTGCTCCTCGACCACTACAACAATAAGCTCGTCGTAATAACTTTCCACTATTTTTCATCAAATTCCGATAGTTCTTACGTGTTTTGTAAATACGTATGTATATAATAGGTATATGAAATTAATTTTTTTTTTTTTTCACTTCAATTATAATATTCTATAAGTCGTCAACTAATACGTATATTATATTCAGATGTGTTTGGAAGACTTTGCGGAGAAGACTTATAATATTTATATATCCTGAAGTTTTCATTCGCTTTCATGAGTGCAAACGATGACTATATAATGACAATTCACTCGTATATATTATTACAGAATAACACGTACGTAATACGAACGCGAAATAATGTAATGATAAATGACGACATTATTGTTATGCATTTATGATTATATTATTAATTTTAAATATATCAAACCGTAAATGCGATTTACACATTCAATGGGTAATTAATATGATTGCTGGAATATTTTAGGGGGCCGAGATGTGGTTACCAGCCGTGACTAATTGGACGATTATTTTTTAGTTCATTTCTTTCCGTTCATATTTACGCGTAATATCGACACAATCTATTATAGTAATATGTAAATATCCGTTATATTATGTTATGATCGACACAGTTTTGGTGGATTTTCTCTCTCTCTCTCTCTCTCGGTGGCTCGTTAGGTAAATGCAGACCGTGTGTAGGCGAGTCCAACGCAAAAATTGAATTTTATTTATTTTTTAATAATGGGTATAAAACGATTTGGCACGATCTTCACACCGTTGTGTAATATAGGTTATAACGAGTATACCAATACAAACTGGTTAACAGCTAATAATACATGCCTAATGCTTAACAGCCGTATTGGTAAAAACCAGACGTGATATAAGAATAAATCAAACAAAAAAAACAACCACAATAATTTCGATTGATTATTGCAGGTATTACGACAATAAGTACACATTTCATAAGCCGCGGAAAAAAATACCTGAGGAAATCGTATAAAGTTCGAAATATCTAAGGAAAAAAACGCCCGATATTATTGATCAAAATATCCCAAAGATTAATTTAAACGTTATCCAGAAGTAAATTGTACACTTGTCTCTTTCATTTCGTTTTATATTTTCAATTATTACACAACAATAATGCTTTTGGACGGTGTTTGTGTAAAAGGATATAAATAAAATGATGATCATTTTTATGTTATACATACATTTTTATGGAAATTTCACGCCAGATCAATTAGTGCATTTGGAATTTGTTTATCTGCTTTTAATATTATGTAATTTGCATGGGAATTTAGGTATAAGCTAAGAGAAGTATGGGTATAAAAGTCACTGTATTTCAAATTTTTTTTTTAAAATATAAATATTTATAATTTTATAACTACTTATAAAAAAATTCGGCCAGATAAACATGGTGAAAGTTAGTCCTTAAACAATATAAATTATAGTGTATTATTATTATTTTACATTTGAAAGCAAATATAAATCATTGCATTCCAAAAAGAAAAATTTGGTATATTATTAAAAAAAAAATAGGTAACCATGACAACTTTATTTATTAATTGGTTATTTTCCTTGCATTTATAAGATATTTCCGTTATAAAAGGGTATTTTTTTTAAGCTTAAGGATAAAAAGAAATGGAAAATGATTTCTTTAAAATACTTAAAAAGTAAAAATACTTAAAAATTCTTTAAAATCAATTTGCTATCAAAAAAACTCTTTATTCCAAAACTTCTGCTTAACTCTTTCTAGTAGAAAGTATGCATTTTTTTGGGTAGAAACTTTCTACCCGAAAAAAAATGTATACAGATATAAAAAAAAATTTAAGTATATATATATATTTTTATATATTTAAATATTCAATTAAAAAAAAGTTTCAATAATTTTAATACCTACAGTAAAATAAAAATTATTCAATTTTTTTGTTTCTTGAAAAGTCGGAAAATGTTCTTATTCTCTTTTACACGAACATCATCCATTTTATTCCTCTGGGTAAAAATACATTTTGCATATGTACGATGGACGATAATATTAAAATTATTATATTATTATAATTTATGATAAACAAAAGTATACGTGAAATAATTTTTTTTTTTTTTTTGAATACCTTATTATACAATTAGTAGATATTTATGTCATTCACATAATGTTTATTATAAAATAAAATAAAAGTGTTATGGGTATAACCTAATATTAGAATATAAACAAACAATTTAAATGAGTTTCACAAGTACTTAAACTCGAACATGTATTAATTGTTACTATATATAATTAACCTAAATAGCAGTGTGTTATAGACACTATTTTTGTTATACACGTTTATAATAGTTCTCACATATTGAAGAAGGTCAGAGATTTTTCAGCCTATATTAGTTTGAAAAAATAACAATAATAAGATAATAAAAATCTAAATTATGTTTATGAAATATTTCCCATAACTTTCGAAATTTTTAAACACACTTAGCTAATGAATTTACTTTAATTTGTAATTTTATAATCGTCGTTGGTTTATCTACGCATATTTTGGTTTGATTCGTTTATTTAATTATTTCAGCATACAAACAATATATTATTACAATATAATATATGCGTATAGCTAGGTATAAGTTACTTTCGGCGTCAAATATGGCAATATAGCACAGTGGCGGTTTTGAGGGGGGCGATCGCTCCTCCTTGGGTCTTGATTAATACATTTTTTAATTATTGTCCAATATCTATAATTTCTATACTTCCAAAAATATTTTCATATCATAAATACAAAATTATCTACTCTATTTAAAAACACCCTAATCACTCAACAACATTATTTTTAATCCTAACAAATCTACAACAAATTTAATATTTTTCAAATATTACATTTTAGATTCATTTTTTAGAGGCGAGCAAACTGACGTCATATATACTGATTTTGATCATAATTTAATAATAACCAAACTTAAGAAAATTGACTTTGCTGACCCTTTATTATCGTGGATTAATTCCTTTTTAACTAATATATTTCAATTTGTTAAAGTTAAAAACTATTTTTCCGAAGCTATAAACATTATTTCTAATGTTCCTCAAGGTGACCACTTTTCCCTCATTTTCTTTATATTATTCATAGATGATACCCTTTATTCAATTAACTATTCTAATATTTTATTACACAGAGAGAATAGGAAAATACTAAAATTAAAGTTGAGTGGGGATGTAATGGGAGTGGTTGAGAGGTTGAAGTATTTATAAGGTTTGATGTACAGAAAGATAGGGATTTCAAAGAAGATATGAAATACAGAATTAAGTGTGAATGGATGAAATGGAAAGAAGTTTCATGTGTTTTGTGTGATAAAAGAATCCCTATTAGGTTAAAAAGTAAATTTTATAAGGTAGTGGTGAGACCTGCAACGATGTATGGAACATAATGTTGGGCAGTAGATAAGAAGATAGAACAGATGAGTGTAACAGAGATAAGAATATTAAGATGGATGAGCGGATGAGAGAGGACAAAATAAGGAATGAGTATATATGAGGTAGTATAGGAGTAGCTTCGATAGTTGACGATAGTAGTGATGGTTAATGCTTGTTTTAAGGAGGGAAGAGACAAAAACAGTAAGAGTAGTAAAGAGAATATATGTGGAAGGAAAAAAAATAGTGGTGGGGGGGTTGTAATAGAGAATTATATTAGGTGTAGGGGTATAAGAAGGAAGGATTCAGAAAATCGATTTCTGTGGAAGTTGGGGGCAAGTATGGCTGACCCCAAATAGTTGGAATGAGGGCTCTGAAAAAGAAGAAAGTTTTTTTGCAAATATTTCTATAATATTGTCTATATGTATTAACATTGATATCTGTATGCATATGCAAAAGCGCTAAACCACTAAGTCTTTTTTTCAAACAAAAGCTCAAGTAAGATAACATGCCTATAACTATTATTGACTTGTATTAATAAAAAACAACTGCTTACTTAAAATATAACAAGAATAAGACGTACTTGAATGGACTGTCAAGTAAGAGAAAAAATATTTTTCGCGTCATGCCAATAAAATCGTCCCTCCCTTGAAATGTTGTCAAAACCACTACTGATATAGCAGTGGGTACAGGATATCTCGAGGAAAATGCGGCAACGGCCTACGTTAGATCGTTTTTAAATCCGTTTTGCACAATGTTTGGTTTCCTCAGTGACTTTTTGTGATTTTTTCATAAACTATTGTAAAAAAGTGACGGTAAAATAAATCATCCTCAAAAGGCTATTCGCTATACTAATACATAGTATATTAATAGAGTATACATTATTTTTCCTCTGGATACAAGATACATTGAGTAGTTCCGTCGATAAGATACTGTAGATACTTTTGTCCGCCTCTCTATAAATACATAAAAAGAAAATACTAGATGCTTGATACTAGATCTAATTGTATCCAGTGTATATTTATAAATAATGTGGGGAAAAAAACCCGAGTAAAAAGTCCATGGACGCGATATTTGGACGCTTTGCAGGAGAAATATCATAAGATACCAAATATTGTATACTGTCCAGTACATTCCATATATCTGCCCACGCACAATAGTATACTGTATAATATATATAAAACGGTACTCGTTTGTTTTAAACGTATAAAGTATTTAAATATGGAAAGTGTTAAATCTGTTCTCGCAAAATACAAGTCGGTATATTATATTAATTATACCGAATCGCTGTAGGTATATCACAGGTGCATACCATATTATAGGTAATATAATAAAATATAGGTGTAACGTCTTCGGGCGACATGCAAACCACCAACGATATTTCGCGTCTATCGCTGTGTATTATTTGTAATCGGTGCGTCGGTTTAATCGACCGTGTAATTTAATCGTGACACGTGACCGGACTGGTTAATTTGCGGTCAATAGCCGACGATACATACGTGCACATAATAAGCTACATATATATAAAATAACGCACGTATGTTTTTTTTTTTTTTTTAGAAAGATTTTTCAATCGAAATTAAACGTAAATAGAAAAGTTGAATGAATACTTGTATACATATTATATAATTGGCATCGACCCCCCCCCCACCCTCATCCATCGTCTCGTATCAGTTCATCGTATATAATAATATTTTGTTTTGTCGTTATCGACAATCAATACGGTAATCTTATTTTTTTATTATTATTTTTTTTTTTTTTTTTATCTAATAATATAATGTCTCTTAAACATCAAACCGAGTGGTTCGAAAATCAAATGTGGCGTTTTAGTACTTTTTGGAGGAGAAATAAATCTCAAAAGTATCCCGCGTCTATATGCGCTTTTGTTTAAACTATTAACAGTACATTGATATGTTTGCACATTTCTATTTTTCTTCGAAACTCACGTATAGGTACCATCATAATAACAGCGTACTTATACTCGAACATTATATTATACAGTTATACATACCGCTCCTAAAATGCATATATTAAATGTATTCCATTGATTATAATATAGTTAATCAATGTGTATTGGGGAAAAAAAAACACTAAACGAAACGACATATTACACCTATATATAATTAATGACATTTCTCTGGATATGTCTATGTACAAGGTCGTATTTAGATTTTATTTTAGGAAGGAATCCAAAATATATTTTATAGTTTTAGTGCATATTGAATTTATATTTTGTCCATCATATAGCGATTTATCGGATTCATGGAATTTCAAAACAGATTTGAATTTATCAACAAATTACTTATAATCGAATTTTTTACATTTTTTAATGTGGACTAATATTTAATGATTTTCAATTTAATAAAACTATTAAAAAAGTAAAAATACTTTATCTGAAGTTTTCCAACCGGCAGTTTTCAAAATATTTACGGTCTACGAACGACAATAGGTATATTTTTGTCTCTGTAAAACTCGTCACAGAGCACCTCCTTAAAAATTATATTTAACTATAGTTAGGTATATATATACATTTTTTTTTTTTTAATAATAAAATTATGATAACTTATTTTTGGCAATTTAAATGTTAGTGATTAAAAAAAAAAAAAAAAATGTTTATATTATTATTATCTTTGATGATGCTTTTTTTTTTTTGTTCTGACCAGTTTTACTATTGCATTTAAATCATAATCTAGGACGTAGCTAGGTATATATTTTGGTTTTGTGGTTCATTAACCGATCGGTTATGATTACCAGTAGGTATTCATTTTGATGCTAAAAGCCACTAGCTGACATAAAAAAAAATGGAACAATTGTTGAAAAAATTTGCCCAATGACCAAAAAAAAAACCTTTCCCATGTAAGTGCAGTGTATAATACCTATGTGGAAATTAAAAAAAAATACATTTCTGAACAAAATTATTTTTACACGCCAACGGATTTTGTGCCGTTCTTAGAGGGAATGTAAATACGTGTACACCACGTGTACCATTATTGGCTATCAATCATATATAATATGGTATGGTGCAAGAATTTTACGATACTCGTCAGCCGTCCTACAATAGATCGGTCAGTGGGTTTAAGCTGTGACGACGATGTTCGTACAATATAACGAATGACCAAGAAAAATGTGCACAAACACAATATGAGCAAGTTAAAACGATCGTATGGAAATGAGCGAC
Source organism: Pemphigus obesinymphae (assembly GCA_025469235.1). Taxonomy (NCBI): domain Eukaryota; kingdom Metazoa; phylum Arthropoda; class Insecta; order Hemiptera; family Aphididae; genus Pemphigus; species Pemphigus obesinymphae. The sequence continues at coordinate 75,988 of JAIPRL010000279.1, read as the reverse complement.
GTAGGCGCGGGGGGGGAGGGCATGGGAAAACAGTCAACCCGAATAGATAAAATGTGTGACCGATTCGCGCTGTACGACGTTCACTTTTTTCGCGTCCAGTCCAAAACGGATGGATACATTTTCCCCAACTAGTGTTTCATCACTATCTTTTTGAACAAACGTACACGTATATTATATTAAAATAACAGCATATTACACCGCACTAATGTCGATAATAATAATAATTAGCGAATTATCGACAATAACTAGTCATTATAGTTTATAAACAATGCTATTTTCATTTTTAAGAATGTAATAATATGTAAGTAATTAATGAAAGTGGTATCTATATACTATATAATGTAGTCGGAGCTAATGGCCAATATTTAAAAAGAAAAAAAAAATACCCGACTGACAACAAGCATTATAATGTCATTAGCGTATTGACTAAAGGACCAATAAAAAATATTTAAATCGACATAAAAATATATAGTTATTATTCAATTTGGCAAATTTAACGTGTATTTACTGTGTGTCCGTGATGCGTGCACATTTATATATTTCCTTATTGTCTATTTAATTTATTCTTTTATTATTGGTTTATATTATATTAATATAGGTAGTCGAGAAATAATACAACTTGGAAGAGCTGTTTAGTGAAACGAACGGTTTTTGTAAAACGTATTTATATATTTATTTTTCTATAATATGGTATTAATTTTGGCTTAATAAATACCTTTCGAATTGGTACATATAATTATTGTTCTATGTTCTATGCTTTTCAGAAATGAATAGTTTTTAATCGCCATCCCACTTTCAAAGCCCACAAGCCGCCACTATAATTTTTGCGAGTAATTTTGAACATCAGCAACAAAAAACAATATGGAATTCCCAGGTACTGATCTCGGACCCTATTTACATCAGCTGCTATTGGTATAATCTGACAGTCCGATTACACACGTGCTTAGAGTATATTATAAAATTCCAATATAAAATGACTAGTATTTCTTGTCAATTACGGAAATACAAGTATAGAATGATTACACATAATGACTGATACGTAACGGCATATTATTGTCATTGCCTATAGGTATATATATTTATCATTACATTGCCAAGATTATTGACATCGACGGTAACATATACATATAATATCACACTTCTATGTCAAAACGTAATTCAGTCACGTGATATAAAAATAAAATTGAGTCCACAAATCTAATTTCGAAATAATCATTAATACAGCATTATCATCTATACTTGAGCTTGTTAAGTACAACAATTAGTAACACATTTATTTCATTTAAAATCGATTTTCTTAAACGGAAAATCAACGCGATTCGTCCCAAATCCCTCAGGGTTGTTTTGGGTTGATATTTAAGCTCGCGCTATTATATTATATTCTCTATATCATTGCAGATAAAATATTATATTACGTAGTTTCGAACGTTAAATAAAACATGTTCCCGTGTATAACCGTATAGGTAGTGTATTACCTATAATAATGCATGAAGTAACTAAGCAGTACTCGAAATGGAAAATTGTACGAACCGGAACGCTATAAACATAGCATATTATTATTCCTTTTTGTTTGTGAAATGAAGATTTTTTTTACTCACAAACCAATTAACAACCACAAATATTAATTCAATGATTTCAATTTTTTTTTTCCAGCAAATAAAGGATTTTGAATGTCTTACCAAGATTTAAAACGGTAATCAAAAATAGAGGGAAATATCTTTGATTTTTATTTAATAATTATATTGTTCCTGACATCATGAAATTACAGCGACATAATAATATATTTCCAATATTTTTTCTAAGAACTAACTGCCATATACCTTCTTTTTTATAATTTAAAATAAAGTTTGGTTTAACTGGTTTTAAAAATATTGTGTTCAAGTAATCCAGAGAGCCTATTTTTCTCCATTTTTTATGTCCAAAAACCTCGAATTATATAATTTTCTTTATATATTATAAGTATCTGATAAATTATGATAATATTTCCAGTTTTCTGGGTTTTTTTGGCCAGTTCGTCAATAATTTCATCTACATTCAATTTCATGTGTCTATTTATTAACATAGATGGCAATCCTAACAATCCACCAAAACAAAAACGAAAATACGAAATCCAAGAATTAATAATAAATTAATCTTGATATATATAGTTGAACAATGAAATCCAAAAATTAAAACCCGATTACATACTTCGAACATAGTATTACATAAATAAATTTTAATACGTTTTAAACTGGAAAATGTTCATTCTGTTGATACAGGAAGTGTACACAAAATTTTAAGAAAAAAGTTATTAGGATTTAAATCCTTGTTGGACTAAAAAAGTGCATCTGATGCAGTCTTTATATTTAAATTATGAGTAGACATTTTTTCGCTACATTTTCAATTAAATGAATGTCATATGCTTGTCGATCTCTGGTGGATAAAATTCAATAAGCTTATATTAAATTCATCAGTTTCTTCGGGAATGAGTTTTAGGAAATAAGTTTTTGAATTATTAAAGTGGCATTCCTAAGAAAATTTAAACTATCTATCAAATTGATAAAATCATGGTAAAAATAATTTATGAAATACCTATGTACATATATTTAAAAAATTAAAAATTATATGTTACAAATAATTTAATTGAAATTTGTTGATATTACATACCTTCAAAAACTGATTTACTGATTTATGGTTTATAAACCGATCCTGTAGTTCACTTATAAATTATAAAGCTATATGAAAACTGTTATTTTATAATAATAAATGTAAATATATATATATGCATTAAGCTGTTTCAGTGAACTTGGCCATACAATTAAAACAGATGAATAGCCAAATATGTTCGTTTAGATACAGTTGATTCACTTTTGTTTACTATTCCTATTTTTTTTTTTTTGGAATTACTATACGGAATCGTCAAAAAATAGTATTTAATATTTGATGTTGACGATATTATTCACATAAATTAAAAAAAAATATCAACTAAATAAATGAAAAAATTGAAACCCGGTAAATTGGTATGCAATCATGAATTTTGTACCTCTGATTACACCTTATCAGTGTATCACTATAAAAGCAAATTACATCAATGTCACAAATTACTAATATCATAATATATTATTCGATTTCTCTGAATAATCTAAAACAGATTAATCAAAAACAATACTTACATCGTAGTCTGTCTATATATTTTATACTTATTATTATTTATAGAGAAAATGCTAAAAGTCTATATAGAAAAATTGTCCCAATTCATTTTTATATTTATAATATGAAATAGAAATTATAAATTATAAAACAAGTTAAAACAGTAAAAAAAAAAGAAGTCTGGGGAGTAGTTACGTCATTGCAAGTGACAAATTTCATCATCAACAAATTGTATGTTTTCTATTTCCCCCAATTCGGATACGGTCAATTTTTTTGAATTTATTCAATATTTGAATTTCAAAAAAAAAGGATGGACTCTGGACTTAGTTAAAAAATCAGCGTTCCAGGATATATTAGAGAAAAAGTAAGTGATGGAGGACTTCGGCCTATACACCTCCTATCCAAAGTATCTCAAACGGCGAAAATTTTTATATTATTAGGTATATAACATGAATATAATATAAAAATACATTTTTTTCGCCGGGTTACATTTTTTCAAGAAAGTTTAGTTAAACATTCCTCTATCAAAAAATTGAAAATTTATTCCTTTTAAATTAATTATCGAGGAAGCTATAGATGTAGAACAAAATGTAGTTTTTTTATAATTTTTCAACAAATTTTTTTATAAATTACTGATAAATGTTTTGAAAATTGTATCCTGTTAATTACACGTCAATGCATAAATTTGTCAATAATGTGTACATTTCAAGTCTCTGGCATTAATACTTTCCGATGAACAATAATTTTTAGTCGTATTTGGTATACATTTCCTGTTCACGTAAGAAAACTACCTACTGAGAAAATCGAAAATTGACTTCTTTAAAGTATTAGCAACAATAAATTTCCTATCAGAAAGCTTACATACTCTCATTGAACTTCTTTCAGCTAAACTAAAATTCGAATAAAAATAACTATACGGCAACAGAAAATCCAAAACATAGTGATCAGTAGTAGAAGTAGAACGAAAATCGCCATTCTACTAATAAAATTAATTGTAAACAATTATCTATACGTATATATATTGTAATCAATTATTATTTCAAACACGAACTCGACAAAAATCGTAATGTTTTGATAAGAGAAAACACTGATTACACACATGTAAGTATACCATTTATGATCAACTCGTAGTCATCCTTACATATAGATGTCATCCTTTGATAAATTCATCTTTGTCGTAGTACAAAGCACTAGAGTGTTGTACATTCAACAGTCACTTTTTTTTATCCACGACAACAATATTATTGTTACTTATAACTTAAGAAGCGATGACTTAGCTAGTTTTTTGTACATTTTATGTTTACTGTCTGTCTATTTATGTACCTATATGGTCTATTTAAATCGTTTGATAATTGTGTGACTGATGACCACCACGCGTTACGTACCTATTTATAGGAAATGTTCTTTATAGTGTGATTTAAATATATAATATTAAATGTGTTCGCTTATATTTGGTTCTTTACATAGACGTAAACTGAGAGGGCGAGAAGGGGCGGTTTCCCTTTAATGTAACTTGAAGGGGGCCATGCTCTCCTTGATAATTTATGAATTCATTTTTTAATTTATACTCAAATAATAATTTATAAAACTTCAAAACAAGACACAAAAATTTTTTGAACACAATAATTTTTTCTTTGATGCAATTAGTACAAAATTACAATAATGAAGATTGAAAAAGATTATTTAAAGGCGAAATTAAAACTATTTTTAAACATTTGTTCATCAAATAACATTGATGACAATTTTGAGGAATATCTAAATTTTTTTTTTCACAAAATAATTATTTGTTACATTTGAAAAAATATATTATATTCTCAAAAATGTTCTGTTAATCCTAATAAGTTCTGCTTCTATTGAACAGTCTTTTTCATCTCTCTGCCGTCTTAAAACATTTACTAGAAGTACAATAGGCAAAAAAAGACTGTAATTTAGCTCTATTACATATAGAGAGAATTTTCAAAATGAAGTTTGATAAAATAATCACCGACTTCGATGCAGATTGTACACAGAGAGAAAGAAAACTCATATTGTCATGATGTATCTATTTAAATTGTATACCATTTTAAATTATTAATTTTTTAATATCATAATTAATTTTAATAGTATTTTAATCACTTTTTGTTATTTATATATTTACCATTTACCAGTTATTATTAATGTATAAAGGGAAATGTAAAAATAAAAAAGAATGATAATTTAATAAAAAATAAAGAATAAGTAAATTCATACAAGATTAATTTTAATTTTTATATTTTTATCCCCCCCCTCCCCATAAAATCTGCCCAAGTTATGTCCATGGTTATTTGTACCATTTATGTAATCACTGTAATAAAATTTTTCAAAAAATAACTATATTTGGGTCATATATAATCAGAAAACTAACATACACGACATTTTACTAAAAACATCTTCTCATTATACGTAAAACATTACCTATATAGATACTATATTATTTTATATTACCATGTTTCGTAAATCCAGTACCACCAACTGTACATAAGCAGATAAATTTTATTTTGCTGTTTGCGAATAAACAAGAGGTCACGATTATTCCTACTCGTGAAAAAATAAATACGTTTTTTTCATTCAGTTACTCGTAGATAATATTTTATTTTTAACATTTGACCCAAAACGTATACCGACAATAAAAGTGGGTATCCACAAAACATTATATTATTCATTTTTAATAAATCCAAAAAACCTGTTTTTTTTCTGTGAGACATGCACCTATAGCGTGACCGTTTTTTTTTTTTTTTTGGATAAAGAATAATAATAAAAAAAAGAAAAAAGTAAAGTCTATTAATATATTAGTGGCCATAACTATATATTTATTTTTTTAACTATTTATATATTATATAAAAGTTAAAGTTATCGTAATTTACAGTACTTTGGCCCGTCAGATCGGGTTAGGTATATAATCCATATTTTGCAGTGATATTCGGGATATTCGGAATCAAGGGATTTACAATAAAAAAAAAAAGATTAATAAAAATTATTTTTTTTTTAAACCGTTAATCTACTAGATATTACTTAACATAATAATTTGAATCTCTAGATCGAAATAATACCATCGTGGAGACTTTAACAGACTGTCTACGGAAATGTGTCGACGTTTCCGACAGTAATATTGTCGTTGTCACACGACAATTTCCGCGGGTGCACATGCTGCTTATGCGCATACATTTGATTGAAATTTCCAAAACCTGTTTAAGTAATTTCTTCCGATAATAAATTTACATTTTCATAAATTATAGTTATTATTTGGGTGATAAATGTATATTGCGGTTGATAAATGAAGAAATAATGATACATTTTCAAATAGGTATATCTATACGTATGATGAAATACCGGTTTTGGATTTTTTTTCTCTATGTATTTGGGAGATATCTATAATATAATATAATATATATATAATAACCAGGGGTGTCTTTCAAATTGAAATAGGGCAAATAAAATTTTATTGAGGTCATGGTAATATATATAAAATACGTAATGATATCAGATGTACGGGTAATTTTATGCTTGACTGAACTTTGTTTGGAATGATTTCGATAATTAATGGATTTAAGTATACAGAATGATATTTAAAATTAAAATTTTTCAAAATCAATAGGTATTTTTTTGTATATTTTAGTATTTTTTTTTTTTTTTTTTTTTTTTTTTTATAATTTCTTATTTTAGGTCTGCACTTACCTGATAGTATTGTAAATAATGACTCTGTGATCAACTATTATTGATAATTAAATAGAATTATCATAGATTTAAAAATTGAACACGTTTTAACAACGAATGAACGAACAGAAGTAAAAAAAAATATTACCTATATATAATAGCAGTTAGAATAGTTTGACTAATACTAATTTTTTGGCTATTCGTGTTAATATTCAAATTTAAGACATTTAATTTATAATATAGGCTTAATTTTAGTTTTTAAAACCTAAAAATTTCATACAGTGTTAAAAATATGCTATTCTAGTTACGTGCGTAAAAAATAATCGGTACGTACAATATTTTTTAATTGCCATTTTTTTTTTTTTTTAATATCCATTTAATTTTTTCGACATTTTAGTATGAAATGTGTTCGAATTTTGAGGAAATAATAGATCTATAAATTTTACATTTTCACCAAAAACATTTGTACTTTTATTATGAAGTCAAAAATGTTGGACATTTTTTTCCCGGTTTTGGTTTATTTATAGCAATTTTAAATTTTGAGTCATTTAATTCATAATAGTCTTAATTTTAAGTTTAAGACCCGAAAATTTAATACAGTATTAAAATTACGTCATTCTAGCTACACACAAGAAAATTAAAAAATCAGTCAATACAATAACTTTTAATAGCCATTTCATTTTTTGTTTTGATAATATGTATTATTTTAGTATAAAATATTTTCGAATTTCAGGGAAATAATAGACAATAAACTTGAAATTTTCACCAAAAACATATGTACGTTTATTATGAAGGCAAACAAATTTTTGAACATTTATATGATTTTTGGATTACTAATAGCAATTTTCAAATTTGAGTCACTTAATTCATAATATGTATAACTTTTCTACTTTAAAAGAAAATTCAATTCTTGGAATTTTTCTATTTCTTTAATATGTATTTTTTGATCAAAAAAAGAATGGTAAAGTCAGAATTTGGTTGTCGGTTTTAAAGTTATATCAAATTGAAATTTAACAATTTTATCATAAACGTTTAAAAAGTATATATTTTTATGTTTTACAACAGTGGTCTACGGAGTCTAGTGAGAGCTAAGGGTATTGTCATGAGCGATATCCTGAGTTTAAATCCCTTTACATATAATAATTGTTTGCACTTTTTTCAACTTTTTTGTTCATTATATTATACAATATTATCAAATATATATATTATTAGTATAATCTACAGTAATTGTCAAGTATATCTACCGAAGATTCGCTCAGAATCGTTTTTTAGAAAGAAATGATTTATCATCTCTTTCAAATTCAATATATCCATCCCCAGTATCCTACCCAACGAACAAGTGATTCCACCCTCTACTGACCGTCTTTTTTAGCATTGTATTTTTCTTTTAGCCATTTTTATACTGGACTTCATGCTTTATACTTAAAATGTGAGCAAATTGATTGTACTTTTAAAATAATTTTAATGATTCAAAACGTATTTTGTTTAATGAAAAATGAATATATGAATATTTTTTTTTTTAAATCAAGTGAAGTTAATATCATTTATCCATTTTAACTTTAATCTTGACGAGTTAAACTCGGTTTTTGTTCACCGCGAAAGTTTTTGGGTTTAATTAATTAAACATTAATTATTTTCAATGAATTTGAGTTGATTTATTTTTCCTTGACTTACTCGTCTTTGGTAATTTTTGATATGGATATTTTTTTACCAAGATTCCATTATTATTGTTACACACGTCGTTCACGTGCATAGATACACAAGACGTACACATTCCCAGTTACCTATATACACGCGTAATATACATATATACATGTATAATCGTGATGTGGAGGCATCAGGAAACGCAAACCGGTCGCGGACAAATAAATGATAATTTCGCGTCTTATGTTCGGCCAACATAATAATATAACACATTTGCCGGGCCCAGGGTACATGCAACAACCGGCCAACAGTCGCACACTAACCCACATTATTCGACAACGATCGGACGGAAAAAAAAAAAAAATAATAATAATAATAATAATGATAATAATGACGATAAAATATAATAAAGTATAAGTCATACTATACGACCACAGACGGCCAAAGCGAATAGGAAGGGCCACACACAGAGCAATTCGTTTTACACGTCCGCCTCGATTTCGTACATAATACTCGTCTTCCTATCGTCATTTATGTATGTATATTATACATTATTGTATAGGCAACTAGGCAGTGTATAGGTATTTCGGAGTGGATTTTCGGACATTTTTGAAAAATATACTATATGTTTGATTGATGTATAGTCGGCGCGACGTGACCTCGGTGACACACGTCATTGATACGTATAATTGTCGGAAAAAACAAATCGAAACTGTTTCCACATTATTATTTACGCACTATTACGAGTAAATATTACAAAGTTTGACGAAAAAACTACAGTAGAAACATGAAAAAATATTATAGTATTGTTATACGCGGTTTTTTTTTTTTTTTTTTTTTAATATTATGTACGTACTATAGGTATATGACGTATCGACCCGGGTTTCGATTTCAAACAACTTTCAGAAAATGTAAATTAAATTAAATCTCGAAATACTATGTTTTGTAAACGCGCGTTCTCGTCGAACACGTTTGCATTCGAAATTATTATTGTTTTTTTAAAACAACGTCTCTTATATGGGTACCAGATGTAGAGATTGTATTATTATTATGAAGTTTTTGACATTGTTTTTTTTACCGAATATACGTATTGTTTCCTATTTGTCTGCATTATTACACTTGATTTAATGTTTATAATTTTTCACGTCATTCGTCGAAATCTATATAGGTACCTAAACTATACTGCTAATGAAATATCAAAATCCGTTTGTACAACTATTAATATATATATATAGCATCTAATTACTATTACGCTCAATATAACCTAATAAATTGATTTATAACAAACTTTACTCTCAAGATATGTATCAATTATAGACTATGAGTATCATCTCTACTTGTAGTCGTATGAACTATAAAATTTCAGATTGAAATTTTCTCGTGTTTGCATTTCGTTAAAGGTTTTTACTAAGAAAAATGTACGATTCGGTAGGTGTATATGTTTCAATTTTTATATATCATTACCTAATAATGTATGTATTATATGATGCGGGTAAGTAGTAAATCCATGTATTTACCTTAATTTTCTCCTGGTAATGTCCGAGCACGATAATTGGTAAAAGGACCCTCCTACAAAAAACAGCTATCGAGGTAACAGTTCGAGGTAAAATTTAGTTTTTTTTTTTTGTGGCTCAAATGCGACCTAAATGAATACACACAGCTACACAACACATAAGATAATGATGGCACAATATTCATTAATGTTTATTTTACAAATGGTCGTTATAGAACACCAAAAGTACGTTTTTGACATTTATTAATGTAAGAGGTAAAGTTTAAACGTACATATATACGAGTGAAACTACATGTTATATAGGTAGCATTGCGGGTTAATTTTTTTAAAACATAGTGCACTCTCGATCATTTTGAAAATGTAAAAATCCTGTCATAAAGTATTAAAATACTCATAATACTGCAATGTGACTGAAGAGAAAAAAAATTTCATCCCTATTCTTTGTCAGGTATAACATAGGTATAAATAACTTGAAATTTTTTTCTTGATGTTATTAGGCTTTTGATGCTATCGTAAGTCGTGTATATCATCACTGATAATAAGCACCTAATTAGAATATTATATTATAGGTACATGTTTTCGACCCAGAGTAGGTAATCTGTAGTTCAACCAAAGCCCAAAGGGTTCGTTTAATTTACTAATATTTTAATGAAATCGTCAAAACATTTTATTTACTATCTGTTTATCATATTATATTAATTTGACTATTTGACTAAATTTGGTATGCTGACTGCAAACCAAACTTCTAAGATTTATGTACCTATATATGTCTAGAACTATAGGTATATCCGTGTGTTTTTCTGTAACTACCCACCTATAAATATCAAATTTGATATTTTTAACTCAAGTTACCTGTTAACTATAGTTTTATAAATTGTACGCAATTTAATTTAAATTTACAATTAAACAATATTTCAGTACCTATAGTTACAAATCAATCAAAAAAGAAACTGTTTATTTATTTATCACTATTTTAATCGATTGTTTAGATCTTAACACTACCTATTTAGTTTTACAACGAAACATATAGAAAACATCTATTTCAATAGTTCATACATTTCTGGTGCCAAGTGTTTAAGTGTACCATGTGTTTAAGTCTAATGAATAGTAAGCAAATAATTAGTGTGAAAAATCAAAACGGTAAGATTGCTGAATAAAACGACCGGTTACACCAAAACACATACCTATTGTAAAATATATCTATAGGTACAATAATCCTATAGCTAGAATGTGATTTAATGGCATAAAATATTTATTTAATCATTTTTTGGTATATGACAGTTTAATCTATCATACATTAATAATATATATCTATCTAGCACGTGCCAACCCTATCTATATAAAGGATGGTGGTAACATTTTTGATACCATATTACCACCAAACCTTTAATTCACATTGAATATGAGAGATTATTAAGTATAATAAAGTAATTTTAAAACAATTAAACTAATATAAGTATTTTCTTATATGATTATTAAATATATATATATATATTATATACCTATATATTTAAATAGATACATTTATATATTTTAATTCAATGTATTAAAACCCGTTAGTTAATATTACAAGTATTATTATTATGATATTATTTGATGAGTTATTATTTAATAAAATGTTTTCTTTGTATAAATATAGATCAATATAAAAATATAAATTATAATAATATAATAAGATTTGTTTTTAAATACAATTTATAACATGTTCATTATCATAATATATTTATTAAGTATACATAGTTCTAGTCTTACGCCTATGTGCTATTTTATCATAACACATTATGTATATATTATATAGGTAGTTATAAATAGATTTACAATTTATAAACAAAGTTAAGTTCAAGAAATCATCATTGTGGTTGCATGAGAACCACCCAAACACCCTATGTGAAAATTTGAACACCTTATATCATTGACAATTTACTCCGATAAAATTCTGCACGTTTTTTAAATAAACAAATATCTACTTTAGAGTACAGAACTTCGAAATATTATATTTTTACGTATTGTTTTCTTAGAGGTAATTAAATACTAAATAGGTAGTCGTTGTTTTTTTACATTCCTTCAAATACAAGACAGATTTGATTAAAAACGTTAAAACCAATACGCTTGATATTATATTTATATTTATAGATCAATAAATAATAACATACGAGTAATGAATAAGTTCTGAACAAAGATCAAAACCTACTGGCTATTATTCTTTAAAAAGTATGGATTTTGTTATATCTATTTTAATTAAAATCACGAATTAAAAATATTATTTACTGTATTCTTTGAAAATGAAGATGATATATTTTTCAAAAACTATAGTTAGTTATAAACTAGACAGACTAAAGACTCTACACTATACGAGCGTAAGTTTGAATAATAACATTAAATTAAAAACGAAACAAATTGAGTATTTTCTATGAATTGCATTTAGAGTGGACAAACATGTCCTGGTGCCAAATTTCTGTGCATGCACAGGATAATATATATATTATAATGTACTTACATGAATTTCATTTTCGTTTTCTAACGATGGATGACCGGTTCTTCCCCCTCCCCCCCAACCCGACAATCATGCATTGGGTGTGTGTATATTCTAACTGTTTCTATAATATTAGGTTTCCACCGCATTTTTCGCAGTCTCTTTCTCTTTCCGCTTCTTACCGATTGTCATATAAAACTGTCTTTCATCCCCGTCCCCTTGACGTCATATTCAATGTTTATAAATAGTTCTTAAAATTCGTTTATTTGTTTTATTATTATTTTTTTTTAATTTTTTTTTTTTATTCTTCTCAATAAAAATAAATGTATTTTAAAAAATCACACTCCTGATCAAATACTATGCGTGATTCTGAAACGATTGGATTGATCGAATATAGGTACATTTTAAAATGGAAACGTTTGAAATCTAATAATTGTATATCGATTTATTATATAGCCGGTCCATGTATATATACCGTATAGTTACTATGTTATTAAAAATATTATAGAATATAGTCATTTGTCACATAATATTCTCAGAATATAACAATAATCAATCTCGCCGATCTACTTATAATAAAATTTGGGGCTTTTTTTAACCATATGAATCTTAGATTTTTTTTTTCAACAGCATCACAATGTTTGAATACACAATACTCTCACTATCGATTTTCTATTGTGTCATGCATTGGTAACGGATTGCATTGCGGATTTATCCGAAACTTACTTGACGACCGTGAACTATTAGTCAAATTAAATATACATCTAATATTATATGTGTATACAATGAATTACTTTTATTGTGTTTAAATCGTATTATTTTGAATCGTCACTGCTGTTTTTCCACCATAAATAATAAATCGATTTTTTTACGTTAAATTATAAATACCGTTGTTGTCAATCGGCTTGCGGAAAACCGTCTCATACGATTCAAAAACGCTGTACCTATAGGTATACATCATTTCACTTTTCATAATGTGAAAACACCGATCGAGTTTAAATAGGAAGTGAGAATTTAAAAAATATAAACCAAGTATATAATATATCGATGTTTAAGAACATTACGAAATTGAAATCCGTTCAATATAAGAGTTCGAGTATCCTAAATATTTGAAATGGGAAATTAATACTAACAAATATTATATACTATATAGATATAATAACAATGATAAGTTGTATACAATACAGACCCCAGTGAAACTGTAAAACTGTACAAAGGACTTGAAAGTATATATTATTTATGTGTTAATATTCCTTTTTGTATGTTTTAGGTGAAACATTGCTCAATGAAAAAGATGATAATGTTGAAAGGATCAAAAGGGACGGAGGTAAGAGTTTTCACAAATTTCTAACTTTTTGTATATACTGTAAATTAATTACATGAACATAATAACAACATATTGGTAGAGGTCCATTAAGTTATTTTGAAGAACGAGTGAAATTAAATTGACCAATGATAATAAATTCTCGAAAGAAATCAAATTTTCATCCACACAAACATAAGTCTACAAATAATAATATATATATACGTATACTTTTTTTTATACAATATTGGATTTTTAAAGGTTTCTTTTACAGTCAGTAAAGTTTAAACTCAGGAACTAACGAAAAATTTGTTTAAATTTTGAAGTTAAAATCGTTATAAGATTGGAGCAAAGGGGGAATTTGAATGCAACTTTACTGTGGAGGAAGGGGATTATTTTTTCAATAATATTTACAATTTCAATTTTCGTAAATTTAATTAAATTAAAACTACCAAATATTGACATATTACAGTCAATTTATTATAACAACAAATATAATTAAAAATATAATTTCTTTTTTGATTTTTCTGAAGCTAAAAAATTCGTAGGTAGATTTACTAGCCTAAGGTCAAATTAAAATTTGATTAACACATAATATAATAGTTACTTATTGATTGATATGAAGTATAATAAAATTGTTAAAGAAAAATTATTTCAGTATAAAATGATAATATACCTATCATATAATATGCATAGTTCATCAAATGCTTCTGGTCAATGATCATTTCCTACTATGAAGAACATGACCTTCGTTATCAAAAATAAAAAACTGTCTTCTTTATATGTATTATGTATAGTATATTATTTTGTATTGTACCTATAGTGTACATGTAAAAATTTCAAAGAAAATGAATTAAATAATTTAAAATAATTTTAGCTTTGTAAAACTAAAAGATAGAAAAAATTAATTGTCATTAAAAATTAATAAAATAAAATAAATAGGTACGTACTACCTACTTATCTACATATAACTATAAATATTAAATATATCATTTCTTAGGTATAGTATTTATTTCATAAAATTATTATTCGAATTATGCATGTGATTTGGTTTCCAATTTTTTAATTATAACTTATAAGTAGGTATATTGAGTTAAATCGTATATTTTTTTAATCGTAAAGTCTTATCTAAACGTAATTCGGGTTCACGATAATTGCATAAATAAAATATACAAATGTCTTGTCACAACAACTTTAAATGAATTATTTACATCTACCTAGTATAAACATTTTATTTTTATAGACTCACGTCTTATCGTTATTAGAGGTATACTGTATTACATAAATTGTATAATTATAGTACTTAAAGTACATATCCGCATAAATAGTAGAAGATTATGTTTTTGTTATCTTTATAATTACATTTTTATTACATTATTACTTATTTTTATTTAGATTATTGTTGTTAAATTTATTGATCAAAAAATAGATTAAAAGAATCAATTTTTATTATTTATCACTCAATAAAGTATTTAAGAAATTAATATTTAAAATATTTTCTTTTCCAGTTATTATGATGCTTAGATACAATGTATTTATGTGCCTTCGAATACTGTACGAGTATACAAAAATAAATGCTAATGATTTAAAAATTAAAATATACATATTAAATTATTTTATTATAAAATTATTATTTTGGCCGACCCCAAATAGTTGGGAGAGAAGGCGAAGAAGAAGAAGAAGATATTAAATTATTTTACAGAAAAAGTCGTGAAATGTTTTCATTTAGATACACTACTAAATATTGTAAACAATTCTAACCATGGATATTAAATTTCAAATGTTAAAATGATGGCACAATATCAATGATTTTCAGTGGTAAAAATATGATCACCCAAAATAAATAAAATGTCATTAAAAATTGTATACATTATATAAATATAAACTTAAATCTCCTAATATACAATGTATTAAGGACAACATTTAAGAGACAACATTATCGGATCATCGGTATTTTTTTGAAATACTCGTAAATTACGAAAAACATTACTGTAACTTAAAAAAAATTTAAAAGAAATAATTTTATATCTTTGATAATAAGTTGAATAGTTTGCTTGATAAGTTGTTATCTATGGATTTAATACTTGATGTACCTTTAAAACTACTTTAAAGATATTTTTATTTGACTTTCGTAAATATTTTGTTGTTTTTACAAATATCGTAATTATACCATAAAAAATATTTTTAATTATTACAAAGGGTTATCAATTAATTACTTTTAAAATATTTTTATTTTAAACATACGTTTTAAATGCAATTTAAAAGTGGGTTATATATCTATCATACTTTTTATTGTGAAAAAATTTTGAAAAATTTTTAGTGTCTTTTCATTTGTTTTTGTGAACATATTTTTACTACTGAAAATAGTTGGTATCCTCTTAGTAAATGGTAGGTACTTACCTATTAATATAACATGGTATATTATTACATATTTGTAGACATGTGTCATTTGGAAACTAAACAAAATGAACATTTAACTATTACAAATTAATAAATATTAATTCTTATCTAATATAAATATTATTCTTAAAATAAAACATGAAAATAAAATCTTAACTACAATTATATAAACTATAATTTCTATTATCGTTTTATTAGTATAAAAATAAAATAATTATTAATAAGTCTAATATTATGCTACTTGAATTTAAGACTAAATGGTAGAATTTGTCCTCGGATAGGGTAGAACCTAAATTGTTATTATTTTTCATTTGTTTTAGTAAAGATAAGTCCTATATTCAAAAAAATGATTTTGAGCAGTTTAATATATTATTAACAAAAAAAAAAAAAAAAAACGATAACGATAAAATAGAGTTATACTTGTTATTTTCCCACTTATAAAAATATTCCATCAGTTTTCTTTTATGCATAATAAAACTATCAGGAAAATAAAAAACTAACCTTTTTAAAGTTCCAACTAAAACGAATTTTCTATTAAAAATGGTCTTTACTTCGAAACTCTAAAGATCTACCTTATACACTATACAGACATAAAAAAAAACATTGTAAAACCAATACATTTTTAGCTTTGTTCAAAATCTAAAATGTATTTAACTTAATTACAAATATGAGTATATTGTGTTATATTTTAGACATTTTTAATTTAAAATACATGTCTATAGGTTATAATGTATAACAGTTAATACTAAAAAAAATCATCCTGTAGTTTTTATAGAAAGGCTGAATGCGTTATACTATAAATTTAAAAACATATGGCTCTTTTATACACATATAATTATATACATATATAACAAATATAAACACTATAACATGAAAAATGAAAAAAAAAATCAATTCGTGAATTTGAAATTAAATATGTTAGGTAGTATACTTTTAAAAATTTTAGTTAAGTTCTCGTATACTTCTAAACGTTAATAATATTAATAAAAATATCGAATGTATTTAGTGAAAATAATTAAATGTTTATCACTTCAAAATTCATTCAAATCACTCGTTCAAAAAAGAACTGCTTTACTTTTGTACATATGAATATATTATTATAATATTATGTTTTTATGTATGTGTGTAATCTCTTGTCTATTCTGTCGCTCTAACTTTACAACCCCCCTATGGTTTAGATGTGACTGTCCTGTTGCTGGACGACACCGGCAAGAAAAAGACATCTCCGACGGTTGGACTATTGTCTTCAATGGCCCGAACGTTCGTCCAGGACGGTGTTACTACTGAATATGCAACGCACGTTATTGGCACCACTGTGGGCGACCGTTATGCACATATAGTTAGTACTGGTTCTCGGGTATTTTATGACAATATTAAACCATCGAACCGGCATGATACGCCAGAAATTAACTTGCAAACGATATTGGATAACTTGGGGCAGCCACAGGTATTTGAAAAACCCAAGGAAGAGGAATCAAATTTGATTAAAGGGAGAAAACTCGAAGTTCCAACCACTCCGGAACCAATTAACAAATCAAATGTATCCGTTAGGCAAGAGATATCAGTGAAAAAAAATTTTAATCCAGATTCCATTAAACCAGCAAAGGTGAATGCAAAAAATGGATTACCAACGTTTACAGTAAAAAATAACGATGAAGACTACTTGCCAGCAGTAGAATATACCACCAAACGTGAAGATTCATTTCGCAACAAACTAAGATCATCGAAGAATTTGTTTAGAAATGGACTCAAACCAATTGAGGTAAAAAAATATGAAACTGTTACATATTTTGGATTCGCTGACTTTATGACAACAGTTGGAAATACTGTTATAATATTCATGCCTAAAACTCCAACCGTACCTGAAGCCACAGGTATTACAAGTATTAAAGGTGAAGCTACCCTTCGACCTGAAGATATAATAAGTCCAACAAAATCAGATTATGTAACATTATTTTCCACTAAAGCATTAGAAACATCTACTACAGAGAAAGTTGAATATAGTAATATAATAGAGTCTAGTATTGCAACCACAGAAGAAACAATGGCTTTGCCCACAGAACCACTATCTCGACGTATTTCAGAAACCACAAGAGTGTTTAACAACGAACAAGAAGCATTAGGTCTATTGAAAACAATCGGAGGTGTAGATGTTATTGACAGTAAGACAACTAGACTTACTACATTCTTCTATGGTTCGTATGTTAATGGAAAATATACGCAGCTGGAACAAACAGTCTCGACATTACTATCTAAACCATCATCGACTGCTAAACCAGCTAAGATCGAAATACTAATGACGAAAATTCCTACAACAACTGAGTCGCAAACAACAACCGAGTCTAAAATAACAACCGAGTCTAAAACAACAACCGAATCTAAAACAACAACAGAATCTCAAACAACAACTGAAAAAAATATGAAAGAAATTACCACTGAATCTGAAGAAGAAATTTCCACAACACCCGAAGAAGAAACCGTGTCACCAACTTCATCATCTGAAGGAACATTGTATAAAACGTATACATATTTAACAACATTCTTTATACCTGTAGATGAGACTTTAACTACTACATCTATAAAGTCAAGAATTGTACTATCACCAGAACCTACTCACATAACTGAAACAACAATGACTCAAACTACTACAAGTATAACTGAAACTGTTCCTACAACAACTCCTGAAGACGAAGATATAAAATCTACTACAATGGAGGAAACAACAGTTATAACTGAAAAGGAACCTGAAGATAAAGAAATCTCTGAGTTTACTACTATTCCGCTAAAAGAAGAAGTAACAACTGAAAAGCCTCTAACTAAAGATTTAAACAATGAAGAAGTTACGACTGAAATTAATCCCACAACCATAAAACCAGAAGATGAAGAAGTGGAATTGTTATTTAAAACATTATACACAACATACACTTACTTAACAACATTTTTCCAAGAATCAACTACTAGTGTTTTAAGTAGAGAAGAAGTAGTTACAAATATTATCGTATCTACATTAGAAAAAGATTTTCTTGCTACTGATCCAGCAGTAGCTGGTCTTTTTGACCGAGAAGAAGGTAGTTTATTAAATACAGTAGCATATGAGACCGCTAGAAGCCCGAGAATATTAGCAACACGTATTGGTTCTGGAAGACCTTCATCTGCATTCCTACATAAGCCAGTCGATGATCTATTTGCTTCTACTTTAGATTCAGTAGACTTTAATAAAGAATTAGCTACACCCCCATTAGATGATAGTATCGTTAAAACATTTTCAAAAACATATACATACTTTACAACACTTTCGTCCGACGGATCAACTAATTTGAAAAGTCATACTGAAGTATACACCAATGTGATTATGCCATCAAATATTCCATTTTCCCAACGCATTCAACCAACGAGGGTAAAAAATATAGTTAAATCTACAGTATTAAATACCCCAGATACTAGAATAGAACAGATGGATGATCCAGAAACTGTAAATGAAAAAATGGAAAAAGAAGAAGAAAAAGAAGAAGTAGAAGAGGAACAAATAGAAACAAAAAAAGATAAAAGTCATGAAACAATAATGACACCATCTTATAAATATGATATGACAATTACAAGAAATCGTACTAACTATAATAATCTAGACGAAGAAAAGCCTAGGAATGACATTATTATTGAATCAATGGTTTCAGATACAAAGTCAATTTCATCAAATAACATCAAACGAAAAGTTTCGACTGACGAAGATGAAGATATGGAAAGTTCTGAAACAAATGAGAATATTGAACCATCTCCGAGTCATCAACTACAAACTAGTTTTACAACTTATACGTATTTCACAACAATTTATAAAGGAACTTCCTCCAGTCAAGTTGTTAGCCGATTTGAAACTATAACAAATGTAGCCTCTCAAACAATTGAACCAACAGAAGTAGATAGTTTAAACGATGAAGAAACTACATTACCAATAACTTTTTTCACTACTTATACATATTGGACAACACTTTACAAAGATAGTAATACATTAGTAACTAGCCGAAAAGAAACTTTAACCAATGTTGTATCTGCATCTGCGGTTGATAGTACTTCAATTATTCCCACAATAAAACCATCATCGACGATTGAAGCTAAAGCCACTGAAAATCCACGTGAACCAGAACCTACTACATTCTTCACAACTTTCACTTATTTCACAACATCTTATCTTGATAATGAAACTGTAGTCAATAGTAGATTAGAAACTGTGACAAATGTATTAAATACTAAAGACACCGAAGAAAATGTAGTTAATGAAAACATTGATAGTGAAGATAGTGTAATTAAAACCACACCAGAAAACCTAATAACTGAGAAAATACCGATGCCAGTTTTAAAACCTACAGGTTTATTATCGTCAATTTTAACTGAAGAAGTTATCGATGGGGAAACCACTTCATTCACTACTGACGTTTATGGAACTTATATAGATGGACTATATGCACAAATACTCGAAAGTAAATCAAATATTATTAAAAACGTATCACCAAGTGAAGTAAAATATAACGGTAAAAATACAGGTATTGTGGCATTGAATGAGGGTAAAATTGTAGATGCTGACGGAATTAGTACTACGTTTTACACAACAAAAGCTATTGGTACTTATATCGATCAACTTTACGCTCAAGTTATAGAAAGTACATCATCAATCAAGGTTAACGACAATAAGAAAAGTTCTGATCCTTCTACAACAATACTAGGTTCTAAAACATATCGCACTGGTTTAATAAGTTTAATTGAAGGAACTAGTATTAAAGACATAAGTACAACTTACTATGAAACAAAATTTATTGGAAAAGTGGTAGATGGAAAGTATACCCAAGAATTTGAAAGCTATTCAAACATTAAAATAGGAGTACAACCAACTGCTGTTCATGAAATTAAAGCATCTTCCACACAACTTAATGAAATTCTTCAAAGCGAGCTACCAATATCACCATCACCTGCGACAATTGAAAGTTCTCAAGGTGAAAATGGCTCTACAACAGAGAGGAAAGAAGAAACTGATGAAGATGGCTCATCTAAAAAGAAAACTTTCCCAGTAATAAGACCGTTTGCTTCAAGACCTAGACCTACATTTCAACCAAAAAAGAAAACCACTGACAGTTTGGGTGCCACTACAATTAATCGGAGTATAACACCAACCATAGTTGCTACTCCAGCATTAAAAACAAATGAAAAAAGTACAGGACCTTCTAGCAGAAATCGCTTTTCTGGAAACAGAAAGTCGAGTACATCTCAAGTATCTGAAATAATTCCTTCATCATCAAATAGCCGAAAATATTCAAGGTCTAAAACTGTTAATACACCTATAATATCTTCCTCAATTAACTTTAAGAGTAGAACTTCATCATCAGCTTTAAAAATTACACCAACCTCTTCTGTACCTAGTTTTGGAAGTTCTAGGAGAAGTAGCTTTAACCAAAGACCAACAAGTTCAAAACTACCTGATATAACACCCAAAATCTCAACACCATCAAGGTTTAGAATACGACCAACAGTATCCTCGAATTTTAATAGATTTTCAAGTACATTAACAACAAGCACTGAAGAAGTACCAGACAACAACGAAGTAAGCACATCAATAGTAACAGATGAAACTCTATTAACTTCTAATAACGATGATGAAGAAAGTATTACTATACCGTCAACAACGACAACAGAATCAACAAGAAGAGGGAATAACCCACTATTGAAACTCCGACGACCCCCGCTATCAAAAACATCAATTACAACACAACCTCCACGAAAAAATTCTGCAAGAACTACTGTAAGGACAACGACAAGTACTACTACTACTACACCTAGACCTCAAAGACCGAAAACTCCAAGTCCGTTAATTACACGTAATCGACCAAAACCGGTTAATGGATTATTCCCATCTAGAGGTTTTGGTAAAAAAGAACAAGAACTAGAAGTAACAAGTGAATCAATTTTGGAAGAAGAAAAATCACAACAAGAAGTAAAATCTGACGAAGTCCTCGATGATAGTAGTGATAGTGCTATTACTCAAGTTGAAACACAATCAAATGCCGTGACAGAAACTGAGCGACCATCAAGAGGGAGTCGAAATTTTAATAACCAAGTGCAAATTAGGCCTTTTAATAATAGAAAAACTAGAACAAAAAGGCAAATCGAATTTGGAAACAAAAATGATAATAGTCGAAGTTATAGAAGTAGGCAACCAGCTAAAAATATAGCTGTAGATTATTATTACGATGATGAATATGTAGAACAAGAAACCCCAGCGCCAATAAAGGCCCCTACTCCATCAAGAAGACAGCCAAGTCGATCTAGGCAGCAACAAAAAGTAGCACCTACCACTTCATCTTCTAATATTGGTAGATCACAGTTTACTTTACGAGAAAAAGCTCCTACAACAACTCCTGCACCAACATTCAGAACATCGAATTTCAGAAGAACTCGACCACCTGTACAACAAGAAACAACTACAGTCAAACGATTATCAAGATTAAGGTACCCAACTACAACACCAGAGCCCATACGAAATAACCGTCGTTATACGCCTTCATCTCGTAGACAAAATACACGAACGAGATTCAGAGAAGATGTAAATACATTTTCTAATACACAAAGCATTTATGATGGATCAATTACAGTTACACATAAAATACCAACAGAATTAACAATACCTATAATTATAGGGAAAAACACAGAATACAAACAAGTTTTGACGGCAAAACCAAGTATTGAGATACTTGGACCTCACCAATATAGTACAGTAGCAGGTAAAAATGGTTATCCAACAGTTCAGCTCGTCAGAGAAGTTACTGCAACATTACCAAGTGGTGTAACAGAAATAACCAAATTTATTATTTATGAACAACCAACAAGTAGTATAACATTCACTCCCACTTATATAAGAGGAAGAAAAACATCTTATTCTCATATAATACCTAGTACTATATACGAAGTTAAGCCCGAAGTAAATACAATTCAACCACAATTAGCAAATGCACCATTAGCCAATTTGTTATTATCACAGTTGCTTTTGGGTAATTTAGGAATTCAACAAACAATAAATCCATTATTAGCTTTAAATTCAGTTATGGCAACTGCACAATCACCAACCACTGAATACAAGACGAAAAGTACAACTTATGTTACTACAGTTACAGAATCCACGTCAACAGTACTACCAATTACTTTTAGAGGAAAAGTAATATCTACAACAGTTATTGACAGTTCTATAAATGTTATTACAGCTACTGAATATATTACTGAAACAATAGTTACTACTCCAACTGTGCAACAAGCCAATAATCAGCTAAATACATTATTATTACCTGCATTACTTCAAGCTCAACTACTAGGACAAATGACAACAGCAAATAATCTATTAGGTAGTATGGATTCTATACAAGATGAACAACTTCAAGAATTAATTGAACCAACGCCTAATTATGCAGATATATCATTAAAAGATGAATCTAAGCCATCGAAGAAAAAAAATGGAAATAAAAAACCACCTGATCCTGTTATACAACCCGCAGAAGCAAGTGTTGTCACATTATATGTATCAGGAAAAAGGCCAGGAGAATTTAGTACTGTTTTATCAACTATAAATTATGATGAAACGGCAACCGTTCGCAAACGTGAGGTAGAACCTTCACCTGTAATGGATTTATTGGCCACAGAATTTGAAGATATTTTGTTGTCGTCAAATGATGATGATCAAATTCAAAGATATAACGAAGAAGAAACGCAAAGCTTAGAAAGTATACTAGGTGATGTGAGTAAAAATGTAAAAATCGAAAACCATTCTACAAAAGTAAAAGTAGTACTTGTTGAGCCTTCTTCTCAGAAAATCCAAGACACTACCGGTCATTTTTTATTGAAAGGCTCCGCTGATTCTCCAGTTCAGCGGGAAGTCGTAAAATCAAAAATCTGGAGTTCAAAAAATCGAACAAAAAGAGATACATCCAATTTTCTACCTACTAAGGATGTATTTCTGTTTGATTTTCCAAAAATACCGAAAAAATATGTAACCCAAAACATTTTGTACAATGTTGGTGATAGGGAAAACTCTTCTTTTACTTTCTCACAAAATCTACAAGACTATAAAATTGATGCCAAAGGTAAGACGTTATTCTTTAATTATTATTTATGAATTTTGATTTAATATTCAATTATTCATATTTCAGCCGATGAACAAAGGGGGTTTGATGAAAGACGTATTAATTTTGCAACGAAAAAAATGAGTAACGGTGTTGAAGTAATAGTAGCTGGAGACAAAAGTACTTATCCTGGCCAAGCTAATGTATTGAGGGTGCTTCCTACATCACAAGCAAAACCTATTACTCTCGCTCCAAGCACGTTAACTGATCACATGCTTATGATGTTACCCCATCCAATCAAACAAGTTTGTTTTTACGCAATATTTAAAAATATACATTTCACATTATTTTATTTTCATTATTATATTTTATTCCAGAGCATGAATAACCAATTTGTTACCAAAACATATCTGACTACATATACATATTTAACCACTTTTTTGGATGGAGAAGCTACTGTAGTATCCAGTCGAGAAAAAGTAGTATCTAACGTTGTAACAGACGAAGTAAATAAAATAACGCCTACTTCAACTCTTAGTCAAGTTACATTAACATCCAGTCCGAGTTTAGAAACAGGTGTTTATCACACAACTTACACGTATTTAAATACCATTGTTGACGGAGATATTCCTCTCGTTATGACAAGTCACAAAACCGTAGCAAACACAGTAACAGCTCCTCATGAGTTTCTCACTCCATTACAACCATCTGAACCCGCTAATTATAACACCAACACCTATCTCAATACAGGTGAAATAAATTAATTAATATTTTTAAGTTTTTATAATATTTATTATTGTAATAATAATGACTTTTTTTTTTTTTTAGTTGCATTCACTAAAACATTAAGTGATGGGCCTGATTATACGGTTGTAAGTACAGAGGATATCTTGACTCAAGTAATCATAACTCAAACTGACAACACTCCAACAATGGATACATCTAAATTTAAACAAGAAAGTACAATAACGGATATAACTAAAACTTATTACGTTACGTATACATACTATAATACAATTCAAGATGGAGAAAGTACTACTGTGAAATCTGATATTTCCGTATCTTCTGATATAGTCACAGAAAAGTATCCAGTAACATCTACAATCAATGAGATACAACCAACATCTACGGTTGATAAATTACCATTTAATTTATACGCGACTAAAACCTATTTAACAACTTTTACCTATTTTACCACTTTATTAAAAGATAATGACGGCAAAAATCCATCAAATACACAAGTAAAATCAAGAACTAAAATAGTACAGAATATAGTTACAGAATCGTTAAATACTTCAATGTTTAATGAAAATTATTTATCATCTATAAGCTCTTCAGTACAAAATGAAAAAATACCTATAACAGCCACTGCTACTTTAGAAAATGGTCAAAGAATCGAATTTACTGCAATGAATAATATTTTGCCTAGTGAACAATATGATATAAACCCAACGCAATCTATTCAAGTTCAAGAAACGTCTAAACCCGTTATAAATGAAAACACTTATAGACCAAATGAAAAGCTTAAAGAAACAATCAAGCCATCAAGTGTAAGTAAAGTGTCTCAAAAGACTGAAATCCAAAAACCACCAAAAAAAAATTCTCCGCCAAAGTCTGAACAAAAAATACCGGTAAATGCAATATCCGCCAAGCCGGATAACAGTAATGTTGGAGGATTGATCGATTTTGAAACAATAGGAAGTAGTTTAACCGCTCTAAAACCAGTAATCAGTGCTGTTGCTGGTATCATTCAAAATAATTTAAAAAATGACCAAAAAACTAAAAATGTTCATATATTGCAAAAATCAACACCAAAACCAATAAAACAAGAAACAACTAGCCGAGCTCCAATTTATATACCAGTTGGTGGACTAGCAGATTCTGTTGGATCAGAAAGTCAACAATATCCAGATACTGATCAAAGACATCCACACGTTGGACCAGCAAGGCCACCCGTTGAAGCATCTTTATTGTCTGGAGGAATTCCTATTAGTCCTGGTGAAGTAATTACGACCAATAGTGATGTTATTATTGGTAAGCCATCAGTTTTAGGCCCGAGGCCACCAATGGAAAATTTAAAAAAAGATGATAATATACCTTTTGGTATGAGACCACCACCCCCTCCCTTACAATTCAAAGATAAAATTTCCGTTCCAAATAATGTTGCAAGGGAACACATAAAAAATCATTTACCTCATACTGATAGAAAAAATACCCAGCCTGTTCGATATCATGATAACATAGTAAAATCACAATATCAACTGACTAATGTACCAATTAAATCAGAAGTCAATATTATTCCACTAAGTAAACCAGATCCTTGGCCAACCAAATTCGTGACTGATGTTCAGCCATTGGTTTTAACAAATCCAAATGTTCAACCTCAAGTTAGTTATGGAAACCAATATTTAATTACATCAAATCAACCATCATTTTTAGAACATTCTGCTCTTGATCCTTTATTAGTAAATATTAAACCATCTCAAGTAGCTCAGGTCGTAATTCCACATGGTAGCCAAACTGCATTAATATACAGTGATCAACCAGCAGCCGGTCATGGTTCCAAAGGTGAAATATTTAACGACCCACAACCTTATCCCGAAAATCATGTGAATCCAGGTTTTGTAGGATTAGAAATTTATGGCACTTTAAATCCAACTAGTAATGTTGCATCAAAAATACCAGCAAACGCAATGCATTTTGATATACCAGTTTCTCCTGCAGGTATAACTGTGGATGATTCAGAGTCCCATCACGTAGTTTTATTCGATAATGAAACAGGAGAAGTAAAAACGAGACCAGTTCATGTTTTAAAACCTAAAAATCCTAACAATCAATATTTATCTTCAACAACAATCTCACAAGTCAACTCATTTATAAAACGACCAGATGCTGAATCATCAATAGAAGATGATTTATTAAAATTTGAAGATGGTGAAGTGACGCAAGAATCGAAAAAAACTCCATTGAGACCTGGAGAATTACCATTTGGTGTTTATATTAGTGAGGTAGATGATGATAGAACTCCAATAATTACCGGCAAACCACATGTCGGTAAAGTTAGTGGCGAAGAACAAATATTGTCAATTGGAAAACCAGTAAATAATAAAGAACCAACAGAATTAAGACCCGGAATCTTTATTCCAAATCAAAAACGTCCCGACATCCATAATCAACATTTCAAAAATGAACAAATAATGAATAATTCAAATAAGCCAAATAAACTTGTAATTAATATTCCTCCAGGAGATGACATTCAACAAGCTATGAACATGGACGAAAAATTACCACCGTTACAAACAATCAAACCTACAAATGATTTGGCAAGCCTAGAAAGCACACCACAACCATCCATTATAAAATCTAACCACGATACTGAAGTTTTAGGATTATCACCTCCGCCAATGAATGTACATTCATTAAAATATGATAACGTTACACAGAGACCTCCAGGATCCAGGAAACCAAATTATCCTAAACCAATTATTCCCCCATATATATATGAAAAGCCTAGAAGACCATTACCTCCATCCACTACTGCAAAAATTGAAACTGTTCATAAATGGGATGCTTCACTAAACACAAGACCTAAAAACAGAACAACACATAAGGAGGAAAAACCTGAAATAATGAAAGCAGAGAGTAAAGTTGTTAGTCAAGGTTCAAATATAAAATCAGATTTACCAGAAAGGTCTGTTATCTCTAGTGACCCAGTTACAAATGTAATATCTACAATTGGCCCTCAATATACAAGTATAACGACTAAATGGAGTGATCATAGTCCAATTTCGAGCACAGAAAGTAAAATAGAAACAGTGCAATACACAACAGAAACGCCAGCATTGACTTCTTCTACTCTAGCCATTATAAAATCGTATACAACACCAAGTAAACCCACACGCAAAACTACTGATTATCATAGTGTTATAAGCGTTGTTGTCAAAAACGAAGAAAAACCTGAAGATAAATCTGGTAATGAAAATGTAATTGAAAATCCTACAACTCCGAAGCAAAAATCACAAATGAGACCTCAAGTTACAATTTTACAACTTCCAGAGAGACCATCATTTATGGATGAGTTTCACAAACAGTTGCATCAAAGTTCATCGCTACCAACGAGATTTGTCACCCATACTCAAACATTATCTGTAACCATAACTGAAACAACTGTTTTACAAAGTGATGGTTTTGAACCCTCTACACATACACTTGTTCTTACTAAAACACAAACGTCAACATTAGTGGACACGGTAACCGAGTTTCACACTTTGGTTAAACCAACACAAGTACTATCTACAATAACAACTACAGTCCCAGTACCAATTCGTTCTGACCCGGTACTTATAGCACCAATTGTGGAAGGAACAAAAACTAAAACAATAAATATACCTGCGGATGAAAATGAAACATTATTAGTAGTTATGACAGATAAAAAAGGGGGAAATCACGGAATACCACCAGAAATACAAGTTCCTGATGAAACCAATGAAATAGGACCGAGTGATGTATTATTGAGTGGAATTTTAACGCATTCATCAGACTCTGAATGTCGACCTGAATGTAAAGCGTCTAAAAATGAAATCTGTCAAAGAGTAGAAAATTCCATGAGATGTGTCTGTAGACCTGGTTTTGCAAGAATATTTATGGACAGACCATGTAAACGTGAGTAATATCTAAAATACTATTATTTATAAATTATTTAATACTTAAAAATTGTTTTTTTTTTAGACTCATAAAATCATAATTTTATAATATATAGTATTTTAATGTATATATTTTTTTAGCTACTTATACATATACAATGAAATTGGTATTGGACAAATTCCGTAAAGAACCTATTAAATATTCTACGCAGTTAGAAAATCCTAGTTCAAATCAATATCAAAAATTGATCGAAGTTACTAGAGAAGGATTAAATCGTATGTCAATGCAGTCGGATCTAAGAGATATTTATCATGGTGTAATAGTAGGAGGTTTTGAACCAGCTGAAAATAATGAAAAAGCTGTTGTTTCGTATATAATACAAGTATTACTTTATTTATAATAATAATAATAACTAATAATAATTTTATTATTATTATTAATAATTATTTTACAATATTTTTATTTAGCTATCTGAAAATGCGGAAGACACCAAACTTTGGGAAGCTACAAAAAAATCACTCAGAGCCACAAACTATAGCTTAGGAGGAACCGACGTATTCGCTGCTCGTGACCAATTACAACTATTATCAGCAGAAGGTATAAAATAACATAAGGTTTTACTATAGTTTTCAAAAATTTACAGCATTGTATGATTTAGATTTCGACGAGTGTAGTGATTCAAAGTTCCATGACTGCTCAGATAATGCTAAATGTTTTAATTTACATGGAACGTATACGTGTAGCTGCAAGGATGGATTCTCCGACCTTTCACATAATACACAATTTCCAGGAAGAGTTTGTTCTTGTAAGTAACTTCCATACATAAATTGAATATACTATTAAATTTATATAAATCGGATTCTTAACTCTGAGCTATTTACTAAATAAAGTTGGGATTGTTAGATGGCTCCACTTTACTTTGTAAATAAGAGTTGAGGAATTATGTAAATTACATTTTTATGAATAATCGAAGCTGCTAGGAGAGAATCCAGTTTCTGAAGCATTAATTCTCCTCTAGTTAACAATTTCTAAAAAATTAATTTCTATATACCAGTTGTTTATAAAAGAAGCAATGAAATTTAAATATTTTAACGTTTAATCGTTTTAGCTGAACTTATTGGATGCGATTTATGTAACTATCATGGTACGTGCTTTTTAAGTAATCAAGATCAAACGTCTTGTGAATGTTTTCAATGGTATGGTGGCAAACATTGTCAATTTAACTTAAGAGGTAAAGTACTCTATCATTTAAATACCTAATAGCCAATAATTGTATAATATTTTGTCCACAGTTTTGTTATTGGGTCTCATAGCCATCGGCGTAATGCTACTGTCACTTCTTATTGCATGTCTGTTAATGGCTTGTTGTAAAAAACGATCCAGAGAATCTGTTATGGGTTTATATCAACCTCAACGTCCAGTTATAGGTTTTCGACGTTATAGAAATATGATAGCGACTACACGAGGTGATAAAAGAGCAATGATCAGTGTCGACACAGGTAGTGAAACAAGCGTTGACCACACGCCTCCTCCATATGTTAAACAAGTAAGTATTACATAAAATAATTAGTGAAAAAAATGTATCACTGTAACTGTCAACAGGTTGCTAATATGCAGAGACAAACTCATGCTCATGTCCATTCTCAAATGAAGACAGCATCTCCATCTAGTAACGGAGGCAGCACTATGCGTAGTGGATTTGAACAACGAGATAGAAGTCTTACTGTGATGATACCGAGGGCTAAATATCGGCCTAATACTCAACAAGCACCATCCATATTAACTATGTCTACTTTTGGACCAGAACAAAAATCTATGTCGTATTTGGACTCCAGACAAACTCCAACAAAAGTAACCAGTTATAATAATTAGAATTTAATACGATCTAAAACAATCAAATTTTATGTTACGCAGGGTTCAAGATGTAGTAGCAGAAAACCTAGTGACTCGACACAAAGATCTGTAGACATTCAACCGCCACAACGTAAAAAACATGCTGCTTCAAGAAAACCATCTACAGGTAAATTTAAGCTTGATTAGAAATCAAACTTGATATTGATTATAAAAAATATGTAATATAGGAGCACTAGTGTCCGCTGGATTTGAAGTGTCAGCTACAGTTGTAAAAACTAAAGAGCTAGACGAAGCTTATGTGAACCGCGAAGATGATAAACCAGATTTTAATACTGGGCGAACAACTGCTGCCAGGTACGTACATTTACAAAAACATTAGCAGTTTGAACACTTTCTTAATAAGAAATTATTCATTTAATGATACTTATAGAACTGTTTCCGTGGCCAGATCGTTTGATGAAACGACCATACAACCACCAACTAGATGTTACCATTCAGAAAGTCATTATGAATCGAAATCACAGTATTCGCATAAAACAAATGACGTAATAATTTTATAATTATAAATTTACATTATTATAATTTATATTTGATAAGAGTCATATTTTATTTTTATATTAGTCTTTATTTTACTTTTTTTCATACCAAATAACTCTGTATCTTCATATTATTTTGAGACTGTTTATTTTATATATATTTTATATATACAATATAATAAATAATCTATATTTTTTAATTATACTCAAAATATCAAAACCTGAAAAAATATTCAAACGTTAATTAAATAGAACGAATTTGTAAATTAAAAAAATTAAGCAATCTCAATAATTATATAGTATGTTTTGTTAATACTATCTCCATAATGTGTCTAATAACTGCTAAGTGGGAGTTCAAGTATTACATAAGCGCCTAGGGGGGAAATCTGTCGTATACTAAATTTGCTAACAAGAGTGATAGGAGGAAGGTAGAACCATGTTGACGTCAGCAGTAATAAAAAAAAATCAAAATATGTAACAAAATTTTTCATTTATTGTTAATTAATTCATATAAAATTCGTATTTAATTAAATTTTTTGCATTAAATAGAAGGGGGCGTCAGACATATTCTAGCGTAATAAAGTAGAGGGGTCTGACATTTGCTGACAATTGTTGACAAGAGGAAGGAGGGGGTATAAAATAGCCAAAAATGTGGTGATATAATACTTGAACCCCCCCTAATGTGAATAGTCATATACATATGTATTTCATAGTATTCTAATAATAAATTTCAATTCTAAATTACTAATATAATTGTACTCAGATAATTTGTTTTACTAATATAATGTTTATTATATTTCCTTATTAAATAATAGCAAAAGTTATTTTTCTTGATTTACTAAATTATTATATATAGTATATACCTATATCGATGTACTCTAAAAGTTGTAAAGTAAATGGTATACAAGTAGAATATTTGTGATTTATGAAATTATATATACGAGTAGTTTAATAGTTACAATTTAATATCATGATTTACTAATATTAAATCTGTATTAATTTAGGAAGGACACACGATGGTTGAAAGAGACTTGGGATCGACGTACTTGATGCCTCAGTCTAAACTTTACAAGCCAGACAATAGAGTAATTCAGAACACAATCATAATAACTGAAATATCTAGACAGGACTAAAATATGAATATTCTTAAAACATTTCCAAACAGTAAAATAATGTTTTAATATTATGGTTTAGGAAATGTACCTATATAATTTTGTTAAATTTTTAATGTTTCTTTAAAATTAATTTTCCTGACCAAATAATCTTTTAAAACATAGAACAGTATTCTACTTTCTGGAAATATTTTTCTGCTGTCTGGGTAACTATTAATCGAAAGTATTACAGTTATAACAAATATTATTTTGATTTTACAGGGAAGTGATACATCGAACTTCGACTCTCTGTGACGGATTTGATCCGTAATTACCCGCTCATGCCATATAATATAATTAACAGTCATCCCGTGATAAAGGGTCCATTTAAATTTCGAAGGATTTATTATCTCAAGAATGTGTTAAATGCTAATTTTATACACAATTATATCATAAATATTATATTAAAATATATGTTTCAGTTAATCATCTTATGTTATACTTATGTTGTACAGCTTCCAAAACTCTGTACTCTTAATTTATTGCTGTATAATGATATTATATTATAATGTCCTAAAACAATATTAATATTAGTCTATAATATGTTACTCTATATAATATTAATGATACACAATGCCATATAAATAGGTAATTTTGTTATTAGTTTAATTGTATATTATTATTAATTTTTGTATTTTTAAAATTATTATTGATACTACAATCATTTTGTTATGAGATATTCTCTTTCTTGTGATTATCTTTTCAAAGATTAATCATAATGAAACGACAATACCTCTTTTTATATTTTTATTTAATATGTTTTGATGTATTTAGCAAAGTACCTAACGA
This sequence comes from Pemphigus obesinymphae, assembly GCA_025469235.1. NCBI lineage: Eukaryota > Metazoa > Arthropoda > Insecta > Hemiptera > Aphididae > Pemphigus > Pemphigus obesinymphae. The sequence goes on along the minus strand of JAIPRL010000279.1, from coordinate 42,784 downwards.
ATAATGATGTTTTGTTGATTTGATGACATCGTTTTGAAAATACAGTTAAAATTAGTTATTAAGGATACCAAGCCTTATATGTGCCAAAATATATATTGTCATCTTTCGAAATTACATTAATAGATAATTTGTGTAAATGTGTTTGATTCTATTAATCCTATTTCTCATCGGTATTAATTATGGCTTTCAACAGTCAGTATGATCCATTTTCAATGTCTGATAAATTATTTATAAAACTTTAAGATTGCTTAAAAATCTAACGAGTTAAAATTAAGAGTTTGAATTACGAGTTTGAATTAATAAACATATTTAAAGTTTAATTTATAATTAACTAAATATTTGAATTTAAATACATTTTTTAAAAATAAACACACAGTAAATTCAGATTTACAAAAACACAATTTGCGATTTTAATGATAACAATAAAATTATAACATTAAAATGTAGATTATCAGTATTTACCACAGTAGTTCATGCGATAAATTTTTTCACATACGACAAGCTATAAAATTATATCGGTTTATATTTAAAAATATGATTTATTTGTCACATTCGACAAAACTTTGTCGCATTCCATTAATTGGAAAATTGTGTTGCATGCGACTAAATATATCACACATTTTCAAGAATCGCCCCCTCCCCCCTCAGTTTTGTTATTACTGTTTTGTTTTTGTAATTGTTATCGATTGTTTTTAAAATGTCAATACTCACGATATGATCAGAGAAAAACCATAAATTATATTAAATTTAGCCATTGCTAACAACGGGTATGTCCGATAAGTATAAGTATTTAGTGGGTAAAAAGAAATTAAAAATATAAATATCATGAGAAATACCTACGCGGCTGTTTCATGGCTATTATCAGTGGTACCACAATTATTTAGTGGCACAATATTTTACTTTCGGCTAGTGGTTAATCTGGGGACTATGGCCCTTTTACTCGTCACTCTAAATCACGGAACGCCGCCTCTATCCTATTCTATGGTGTAGTCCAGCCCTCTGCAACTCTTATAACATTAACACGGTATGAATCCGTGCTCTTACTGACGGGACGGTAATCATTTATACATTTGTACTGCCATCTAGTGGATGATTCGATAGACATGTACTATCTTCATATACTATCTATAAGAGAACCAAATCCACGGCGTCCCCCACCAAAATATTTAATCGCCACCGGGACTAGTCCCCGGCAGTCTGCTTATACGGGAGAGTCATTTTAAAATCAGTACTCACTACTCGCCGTGTGGTTTATACAGTGCCGGATCTAGAGAATTTGTCGCCCGGGGCAAAAACGATTGTAGCGTCCCTTTTTAAATTTGAATAACCGAAATAAAAAAAGGTCGTTCGTTCGTCGATTTCTATTAAAAATTAAAAGTGATCAATGGGACCCCACTTCCAAAATCGGAACGAAAAGTTTAAATATTTTTACATTTTGCGCCCCATCATAATGATGCCCGAGGCAAGTGCCCCGGTTTGACCCCGTCCGGCACTGGGTTTATATAAATAAAACATTATAGGTACCTAATGCTAATTCCTATACATCCGCACATCCGCACATAATACACGCCCGAGTCAAAATAATATACCTACTTGCTAGTTGCTATGTCGACGATATTACTAATGAATTGCATATTGAATACCTTCAATAATTTTTAAAATACATTTTTAAATAAATCGAATAATAAACATACGCGATACATATACTATTTTTGAATTATTGAAAAAAAAATAATAAAAAAATTAATTAATGATTTTTTTTTAAAAATTCGTTTATATTTATTATGAAGAATTATTGGAGTAGGTAAATTGCGCCCCCTAAAAAAAGGTTACAGTAGTCATATACTACGTAAACTGCAGCCCGGGTAGTTTTGAAAGGTATGTAAATTGCGTCTCGAATATTTTTGAAACGTACGTAAACTGCGTCCCGGGATATTTTTAATCAAATAATTTAGATCTAATGGTAATGTAATCTAAATCTACGGTATACATAGGTAATATGTTCACTAATATAATATTACTAGACAGCGAGCATTGGATCGTAGCTCATGTGCAGTGTACAGTTTACTATTTTTGCCAAAAAATAAAAATTAACGTTATGAAAAGCGAAAGTTATTGCAGGCCCAAGTCTGGAAAAAATTTCGTGTAACTATAAAAGTTGGGGTTCCTTCTGTTCCCTTTTTACAAATAGCACACTTTCTTGATATAATAGGTAATTAAATTAAATAATAACAATAATAAGACCAATCCGAGCATAAAACTATAAAAACTATAAAATTATAAAGTATAAAGTTTACAATATAATTATATACATTATACACTCAATACAGTATTAAAAAATCCAAGCTGTATAAGTACAACCGTCGATTATAAATTACTATAAATTGGCCACCGGCATAGAAAATTGTACGCGCCGGCTGTTCACCGATAGAGTGCGTTAATAATATGAATTTAGTATAATAATATGTTACATTTCGACTGTCGATTTTTGATATTTTGGACTACGAAACGATAATCGGGTTTTCGTCGCCCGACAAACCTCCCGCGCACGACACACCCGCCTGTCGTAGTCCAATACGAATAAAAATATTGAATTTATTGTTAGAAATCGTTTTCGTCATTTGTTGACGTTTGACAATATTATTATTTACATTACTGAATGCGACGTAGCGGTCGCATCGAAAAGGTCTCGTTTTACAAGTACAAGTACCTATCCTAAAATACGTATTTTTTTTTATTTTAATTGAACAGTTTTAATTAATCTAAAAATATTTAAATGTATAGGTGATATTATTTTTAACATCCTATAGGTATGCTTATAGGTATATATATTTTTAGGCTCGGTCAAGATTTTACTTGAGTTTACAATGTTGTTTTTAAACATTGATTTTTTTTTCAATATTGACTATTGACTTTTAATTTGATATAAGCAGTGGTTAAAGTGAGGGGGCGGAGGGGGACGGCGCCCCCCTTCTTTGCTTAGCTTAAGTTTGGCGTCCCCTTTAGTATATAGTCCCCTTTATATTTCTAAATGTTTAATTAAAAGTTCGGACTGAATTTGTTTTTTTGTACATAATATTCAAAAATTAAATAAAAAAAGTTTAAAAAATGGTATTTAGTTATAAATTGTATGCAAGATCTATATTATAGAAAAAACTATTTCGATTTTTCTTTGTTCTCCAGACATTCTCTCCTTGGCCGGAATATAGGTCATTATTATGCGTATTTTAAAGTTATAACCACAGAGTATGTACATTATACATAATAATAGGTATATACATATATACGTCCGTGATAAATTTTTACAAATTAGGTCAATAATAACATGGATTAAGAGTTAAATTTATATACATATTTTAAAAATATTACGGTACTGGTTCAGGGGACGCCTTTTTTTTGCATTAGCTGTAGTCCCCCCTGCAAATATATTCCACTTTAACCACTGTTTGTAATACGCACAAGTCACGAGTTTACGGCTGTTAAAAATGAAAATTGTTTTGTTGTTCAAAATAATAATGATATTAATGCCAAAAAAATATACTGTGATAATGAAAGTTATTATTTAAGCTACTTGGAACGCTGGTCTTACGTAAATCATATGTTAGATTATAGATTAACTTCGTTGGTCACATTATGACTGATGGTTGGGCAACCATATTATCTTAAATCGTGCCTTGTACTGAAGTAAAATCAAGGAAAACTGTTTCCAACTCCATAATAATTATGTATATTTAATTAGTATAGTGGCAGTATCTGCACTGTACGATACTGATAAGTGGATAACTGGTAAAAATATAATATAAGATAGGAGGCGCGGCTGTCTCTAAACGCTCGTGTTTGTAACCGATATAATTGACGTTTTTTCTTCCGTGATAATAGGATATGGGACATGGAAGTCACATCATAGCAGTGGTTAAAGTGGAATATATTTGCAGGGGGGACTATAGCTAATGCAAAAAAAAAAGGCGTCCCCTGAACCAATACCTTATTATTTTTCTAAATATTTATATAAATTTAACTTTTAATCCATGTTATTATTGACCTAATTTATAAAAATTATATATATATATATACGTATATTACGTACCTATTATTATGTCTAATGTACATACTCCGTGGTTAAAACTTTAAAATATACGCATATTAATTACCTATATTCCGGCCAAGGAGAGAATGTCTGGAGAACAAAGACAAATCGAAATAGTTTTTTCTATAATATAGATCTTGCATTCAATTTGTAACTAAATACCATTTTTTAAACTTTTTTTATTTAATTTTTGAATATTATGTACAAAAGAACAAATTCAGTCTCAACTTTTAATTAAACATTTAGAAATATAAGAGGGACTATATACTAAAGGGGACGCCAAACTTAAGTTAAGCAAAGAAGGGGGACGCCGTCCCCCTCCGTCCCCCCTCACTTTAACCACTGCATCATAGTCATAAACAAACAAATAAATAATAAATAGTATTGCATGATTTTATACGAATTATATTTTGACTGGGACTCTAAAGACCCGTCAGTAGGGTCAAAAAAAAAAAAAAAAATAGGGTTAAAATGTAATATTTTCACACATATTATTATATTATTATTCCGTGTACGCGTGTTATTCATTACGCGCTTGTTATTTTTATATCGTATTCGTATAATATCTACACGCGGCGCATCAGACTGCAATGACACAATCCACATGTATACACATTATATATTATGTATCGTATTATACGTATATAATATACAGATGTTAAGTCACGATAATCGCCATGTCCGACGGCTTGTTAACTCCGAGATAATTGGTCTATCAAATATATATAATATGGTCCTATTTAACCACCCCGGACCCGTTTTTATTTTTCGTTTCTACGTGGGTTTTTCGTGTAATATTATTATCATTTATATTCGACGGAATGAAAGGATGGTGGAAATAACAAAAAAAAAAAAAAAAAAAACGTAGATACATATTATACACACGAAATATTATACGATTATAATATTGGTATATAATACTTATTATACGCATGCGCACGACAGACGACGGTAACATTATCGTATTATGATTACGGCCAGTTAAAATACGATTTCGTGTTGTTTTTTTATCGCCTCTCGTATGTTTTTTTTTTTTTTTTTTTTTTAATATTCCCAATACACGTCGCCGTTTGTCCGGGCCCAGCGCTATATATACATATTTTTATATACAATATATATATATATATATTATATATATTTACACTGTACACACACACACACACACACATGTATACAAATATTATATATACATAATATGTGTACGTATATATATATATATATATATATATATATACATGATGCGTATAAATGCGGTCCAACTCAATTACCTCGTTGGAATCATTCTCTCATATTAACACGATTGCCAGTCCGGCGCGTGAGCGCGCGCGCACATATAGGTACACGCGGGCAACAACATTTCACTGTCACAAACTGGTATTTCTACATAATTATACGCTATCCGATACTTCTCGACACGTGAAAAATAAAAAAATAAAAAAGAAGAAAATAATAAAAAAAATAATAATAATACCTCCTTATTTATAAATAATATACCTTCCCCCTCGCGAGCCATCGTACTACTACGCTATACGCTCGGTACCTCTCCTCCGACCGCATACCCTTCCGAGATACAATCGTTATACGCACATATACGAATATAATATACGTACCTATATATAATATAATATAGGTACGTATTATGTATAGGTGATAGTATCCGGCTCGTCCGCGTCGGACTGCAAATGCATTTTTTTTTTAATCATATTCCATTAATATTATTATTCCATACGATTTGCGACGACTCGATAAGAAAATATTAATAGGCGAATCAAAGGATCAAAAAATTCGGACGATTCGGGTATTCTTGCGTTTAAAATCGGGGGCATGATTTATACAGACGGTTTACGTGATTTCCAGCCCTCTCTGTCGTAATATATCACAGTTCAATCAGCGGGCCGATTATTAAATTTTGTTTTTGTATTGCTTAAACCAATTTTAAACAAATGTTTTTTTTTCCTTTAACTTTATAATGTGAACTTTATTCAAACGGTTCAGCTCGTTTCTATATTTGTTCTTCCAATGTTTGAAACAAAATTTAATATCAACCTGCTATCCAAACCGCGTTTTTTTCTAAAACAACGATTCGGAGCAAAGTTATATTAGACTAATAATATATACCTGATAATATGATAATATTATATAATAATATAATAAAGAAAAAAAGTTGAAAAAGTGTAAAAAGTTATTTGGATGTAAATGGATTCGAACCGAGGATTCCAGGCGTGACACACTAGACACTGTTGAAAAATATAAAATATAAACCTTTTAAACAAACATAATAAAATCGTTAAATTTCAATATTAGTTTATTATTACATCAAATGTTTTATAGTTGAATGTTTTTGTAAAAGTTAACTATGAACTCTAGAAACGGGATAATGTAGAGTTGTCTCATCCTCCAATTAGGTTAAGATCCCTAATACTTTAGTCACCCTCGGAAAATTTCCCAAAATACGCCATTGTGCTTTCAAATCTAAACAATTATTTAAAAAAATTTGCATTGGTGAATATTTATTTATTTTATTCTTTCTAAGTATTTAATTAGATTTTACACGCACTTCACAAATCCAGCCAGATGGTAAAACCCCACATTAATAACGTCTAGAAGATATTACAAATAATTAGTCACTCGGAACTAATGATAAAGATCCCTAGATAACAAGCAGACAAATTAAAATCTGTTTTCAAATTTTAATTCCGATTTTTCAAAGTTCCACAGTTGTGACTACCATATATGCCTTTAGGTGGAAATGTCGTGATTACACAGTAATAAAAAAATGGGACTGACACAGGTCAATTTTTAAATGACTATTAATTTTTTTAAACATTTCATACAAATTGGCAATAAAAAACCCTTTAAAAATCGGGTGTGTGACAGCCTCTTAAGTATTTAGGTTAAAGTGACCATACGTCCTGTTTTTTGTTGGCTTGTCCTGTTTTTGATGATTGCGTCTTGTTGTCTCGACAACATTTTAAAGGGATGTTTATTATCCCGTTTTTGATTTGAGAAAAAGATTACGAAAAGGCCCTTTTTTCCTTATTTACCATTATTAAAGCTTTTTATGAAAATTTCAACAGAATATTATTACAATTTACCTGTTTTTGTTATCTCGTTTTTTAATTTTCAAAATATGGTCACCCTTAGCTAGGTCAGATTATACCTTGGGTTTTGTAGATCTTGCTCACATTACTTCTATACGACCATAGACCGTGAATAAGTGCTATGCATTGAGCACTTGTTACAGGCCGTGGAAGATCTAAGCCTGACGTATAGCGAGCCGGGCGTTGGACTCGTCTCGTCGAAGAACCACCAGCCCCAACCCCATGACACAAGGACCACGGGAACATACCAGATTGATATGGGTCATGTAACTACTGGTGGAGACGTGGATCTAGCACCGCTTCCCATTTAAAACATGGGCAACCACCGGTGATTTTCTCCATCTAAAATCTCTGGGGAAACCCCGATCAGAGCCAGACAAAAGCCCAACCGTGGCCGAGCCATTCACCGTTGCTTCCCTAAGCTAAGTCAGTGGGTTAAATTCAAATTCCATACCTATATCTGAATATAGGTCATGCGCCCAAATCTGATTTCTTTCAAAATGTTTTTAATGACGTATATTTATTTTTTGTAAGTTTTCAATTAATATCTCAGAGAGGTGGTTTTTGAGACACTTGATAAGCCGCGGAAATTATGTATAATTTTTCGTTAGGAAATTATGCCCTTATTTAGAACCTCTTTACTTCCATTCCTCCAATTTTGGTTTTAGAACTATGGTTTATACATATAAATTCGAATAGTCTAAATCCGATGTATAAAATTGAAGTTTAAAAACCACATTTTGCTGGGCATATTCTAATCTAAAAGAATCGAATTACAAAAATATAAAATTGTACTTTATTTATGTCTTCTACTGTAAAAAAAAAAAACTATTCAAATTAATTGAAAATTTCAAGAGATATAGTGTTTTCAGTTATCTCGAACATACTACAGTAGGTGTACACAAATTTTAATAAAACTTGATTTTATAAAATTAAATATTATTTCTAGGATAATAAAATAATTTAGTTGTCACAAAATCAGGTGTTCAATGTCTGCAACTAATACATTTTACTGTAAATACATAGATTCACCGGTTTTAACCTGATATAATTTTAAACTGATTATGTAATTACTTATTGCCAAAAATAAGATAAAAACAAAAAATTTTATATATATATATATATTAAATTATATAGAATTATAATTGCATAATATATTATATATAAAAACATTGTTTTACTAAAAATGATGAAGATTAAAATTTTTGTAAGTGTTTTCGTAATCATAAAGGTTAGTAGATAGGTTATGTTTAGTCGCATTCGCATAAACAGGATTTTTTTTAATGGGCGGGGGGGGGGGGTAGGGGCTTGAAAATAAATAAATATTCAATAGATACAAGATTAGGCCTGAAAGAATAAAGTATGTGCTCTTTATCGTTATAATAGTTTACTGTAAATGACACAATTTTTGAATTCCAAATAATCTATAATATTATATTTAAATTAATAGTTAGCAAACATTTCAAGTTTTTTAGATTACTGTTTTATAAATAACATTAAAATGATGAAGATCAAATTTTGTTTATAATAACTAAGGATATTGTAAATTTTACTTTTATCTTGATTTTTTCTTCGTTATTAGAAAATTTACATTGTAGTCTAATCAATGCACTTATTTGAAAACACTTTTTTATTACTGACATCAGAAACATATCTACATCGTTCTCTTAAAATGTTTTTAATTTGCTAAATGCATTTTAAAATATTTTAATATTATATACCTGCAGATTATTTATTTTTATGATGTACATATTTATATTTTTTAATAAAGTTAATTTAAATTTAAAAATTAATGAAAATTGGTAACAGGCCGATTTGTCAATTATTTATCAGGCCACCCCTCTCCCCCCCCCAGAACAGCTCACCGCTGCTCGACATAGTTCTACACTACTATGTAACTAGATTCTGTATATTTAAATTTCCTGCAGTAGGACCACTTGGGAAACACTTGGAAATACAATTTTATTCGGTTATTTCTCGGTGGTGTTTTGAACTCGCACAGAAGATATTCGATACTTACTATATCGTATAAGTATACGAAGTGCACGCTATTATGACATATTAGTTTGAGAAAATTCCGTACACATTACGGTGGATGCGGTTCACGTTGGCCGTCAATGGAACGCCCGACCGAGACGTCGACGACGCGCCGTTGCTTTTGCCGTGGTCGCTCGGAGCGACGATCGGTGGACCCGGACCATGGAACGTATAGTATTCTGGTCGGCGGAAGAGTGGTTATGTTTTCTCCGTTTTCTCCAGGTCCTTCTTTACAACATTCCTCGTAATCATACCGTACGGGGGCACGTCGTACGTATACTTAAGCGTATAAGAGCGGACGCGAGTCACGGCCAACGGCGCGACGATCAGCAGTGGCAAACGTACAATCATTATTGTTAACGTACGATGTTATTACACCATTATTATTATTGTTATTATTATTATACGTTATTAAGAAGTTCGTCGTCGTATATTAGACGCACCGTTTATCGTCATGGTATATCCTCCCGATTTCTCAACTGCGCACGTCTTATTATACAGCTAAACGGTATTTTTTTGGGGGGAGGAGGGAAATCTCGCCCGAAGACGTTCATAAAATGCAGAGTTGGTCCTTCGAACCGTAATTTCCACATTGAAACGACATTTTAGTGATTCTACTTGCACTAAAGTACAGTCTAATTCATTCGTCAGTCAACACCTTATCATTTAACCGTGCAGTCATTAATTCTTATCTGTAGCAGTGAGTTAAGATGCTTTTTAGTTTTAAATTTATAGTTTACCATCTGCAAATAAATGTTTATACATACTTATTATAATTATCATTAGGCACCTACTTATACTTGCACATTCTACAGTATTACGGTTTAAATATTGAGAAATTATTTTCCACGTTGTCTCCCTGCCTTGCCTTTCCAGGAAAATACATTTAACTATTTACTCTCTAAATTAATAGACTTATAGATGGACTCTTCTTCTTCTCCTTCGCCCTCTCTCATAACTATTTGGGACCGGCCACCCTTGTCCTCAACTTCCACAGAACTCTATCTTCCGCATCCTCATCACTAATACCTACTCACCTCATATCACTCTCTATTGCATCACCCATCTCTTTTTTGGTCTTCTATTCCCCTCTTTCCTTCAATGTAATTCCCTTTATTACTCCTACTGCCTCTGACTAATAGATAAGCTATTAAACTAATAATGGTTTATTAAATAAACTAATAATTAATTATTATTCAAGATATGCTTCGATATAGTTAAAGTCAGACGATGTATTTGGAAATATCGTTCAAGAGTGCCCATCATTTCTAAAAGTAGTCTTTTAAACCATATTTTACACATTGAAACGGCATTTTAGCAATTTCATGCCATTATGACATATCATAATTTTCTAACTCATCATTTAATCGAATTTAAATATATATTTAGTATCACTCTATATGAAGTAAATTATTCCGTCTAATAAATGTTTAACAAGAAAATAGTATTAATAAAAAGAAAGTGAACTTATTGATTTAATTAATATGAATACATATTTCTTATCTTATTATTTTTAATGTTCAGAAATTTTTTGTCATGTTCTTTCCGACTTTTTTTCTTAATAAATTTGAATTACAATAAGTTTTTTTTCAATAAATTTACTAGTCAATTCAAGTAACAACCGTGTTTATTTAAACGTCAAATATTTTCTCTACTTTTATTGATTATATTGAGAAAAGTAATAGTCATTTTTGCTCGAAAATATGACCAATAAACCGTAGGAAAAGTTAGGTCTAAACTCTAATCGTACAAATATATATAGGTATATTTTATAAATTATTTTTCGAAAAATATATAGAAAATTAGCAAGACCCCATATTAAAATATTAAAAATTTTTAATAAGTAACGACATTAATTTAATCTCAAAAAAGACCAGTCAACTTATCGATAAATTTTAGAGTTCCATTATAATATAAAATTTACAGTTTAATAACTGCTAGTTATGTTATATTTATAGCCAAAATTCGAGCTGAACTTGTATTTATAACCCGTTTCTGGGCCATTTACCTATAGTTGATATACTATAAAATATTAATCAGACACTAAATTCCGTATGCATGAAGTATGAAAAGATTTTATCGAACGGTTTTTTTTTTTTTGTATAGCTCGCAAACAAATGAGACAGAGTCATTGCAATAGCACTCGATTTGGAATTTCTAAAAATTTTTATCGCTTGATTGAACTTATAGTTCATTAAATGCATTCGTACTACTTGCCCAGTAGGTATAATATATAATAAATTGTGAAGAACAGCTCAAAAGAAGTGTACAAATATTTATGGTGGATCGTGCCCGATAGAACGCTAATTACGTCTTCTCCACTAATGTTATTTGGGAATTAAAACTAGTGATGGAGTGAATATATTATAGAAGTTATATGATGAAGTCATATACGTATTCGTTCGTATAGTTTCATTAGTGATTTCACAAACAATTCATTTAAAGCTGACTGTCCGCAGGAAACTCGTTCCATCGTCTTATTTGCTTGTACATGTATAAAATGAGTGGTTATGTGTGTGTGTGTGTGTGTGTGTGTATATATAAGAAAATAATACTATAATGTGTACACTCAACGAATCTGTTTCATATTAATGAGAATTTCCAAGTTTAATTGGTACTGCCGCTGGGAGATCTCTGACGTTTACATGTATCCGAGATAATATTTTAATTTGACGCTAGATATTTATATTTTTTTATTATTCGTGAACGTGTAGACCAACAATATATATATATGGTCACAATAACACACTATACATCATGTCAAGGAAAAAACCATTTTACCACCATCACGAGCATCCTCGGATGATATATATTCTGCTTCGACAAAAGCATAGTATAAATATAGTATAATACATTATGTTATACCTATATACTGCAAAGTGCAAACGATTGACAAAGATACAATAATTACAATAAAGGAGCATATCTGTAGCTCATTTAAGAGTATGCGAATGGGAATGTTTATATGCGAGTGTAATTTAAGGATTTGGGAAAGAGATAATTAGTATGTTGTAAATATAAGTTATCAATATCAACACTTTAAAATAAGTAACCTTTCCTTTAAAAACATATAGGAAAGTAGGAGTCCCTCAAAGTCAAGTGGTTCTTTTTACTGTTAACGAAAGCGTATAGATAATAATAAAAATAATCACAAAGAGGAGGTGACGTGTCCATGAAGAAGACAAGAGAGGAAGCTATCTCCATGGCGAACTTGAAGATAATGGAGGTTCTAAGAAATAATAGCTGATCACATACCTATGTGATAATCGTAGACAGTTGTCGATCTTCATCAATGTGATATTTAGTCAACAATGGATAAATTGCAACATTACACCATTTCAGAACAAAAAGTTTCAATGCAAAATGACTATTTTTTTGAGAATGTTTCTGGTTTTATTTTTTTTATAATCATGATCATTAGTCAATAAAAATAATATTAAAAATCCACGGGGACCTATTTCATAAAAAAAAAAAAAATGCTAAAATAACATGTACCTCAATTAAAAACCTATAATAAACAAAAAAAATTGAAATATGATATTGAGAATGGAATGATTTCACGTGTAGAGCATGTTTTAACAAAAAATAAAAACGAATTATGCTGTAAGTTCTGAATGAACAGTTTCCAATTCGAAATTAATCGCTTTAATTTTTACCAATTACAAGTTTTGCACGAGTTGGAAACTTTTTTATATGTCAATGGTGAATAATGATTTGTTTAAACAAATTCTAAAAATTATCCACGCAAAATTAACCCCCCCCCCCCATCCCATCCCAGCTGTGAACACAGGACATAATGTATTAATTTGAGTTTTAAAATGTTAGTGCCCTAAAATCTAAATTCCTGGTTTCCCAGCCCCAGTATTTATAGGCAAATTATAATTTTCTTGTAAAAGTTTTTAATGAAATTTTCAGGTTGTGAGACAACAGTATAATTGATCGGTTTTGCTTGTTTATTTCAAAAATCCCATTCCATGGACACTCGTACATTTAAGGCGTTAAAATAATACAACATAATATTATCATGTACATCATTATGACTATACATATATCAAATACTAAATATCTATTCTATCCATTGATAAGTTTACATTACGATGGCGAACGCCGCATTGCACCCTCCGTCAACATAATATATGGCATAGCATGCAATACGGCAGTAATTCACCGCGGCAATCCGAAATTGAGATACTTTCTTATTCCGATTTAGCGTGTCTCTCCGTCCTTACCAGTTAAGCGTTTAATTACTAGCTTTTATTGTGATCGTAACTTGAGATACATTCAAATTACAGTTGTAACACTACGCTGGCCCTTAAATACGCGTTTTGTAAGCCTGTGTATATATACGTACTGTACGGTGCGTGATGTGCTGTGTGTAATTAACACATATTATTTCATACCCTCGGACACGGTCGATTACAATCGCGATTACATCTGAATTATCGTGTTCCTCGGAAAATACTGTGCCACTTCAGCACTATTATACACCAGTCCAACAAAGTACACTCGTTAGTTAAATAATAACGGTCTCCAAAGTACCTACTTTCACGTAAGTATGAATTCCACTATTTCAGTAGGGAAAAAATATACAATATTCTCGTATTACCTATATATATATATAACTTCTTAACCGTTTTCACATAACAAAAATGTTACACTGTACAGAAAAAAAAAATTAAATAATCAATTAAACGTAAATGAAAAATAATTATAAAAATAATATTTTTTTTTTTTTTTTTTTGGGGGGGGGCATTGTGTACTTCACCACCTATATATTATTTGATTTATGTTTATCCAGAGCGCCAGGGCTCAAAAAAGTTTTACGAAAATCCCAACAGTAACGATAAATAACAATATTAACGAAACATATAATAAAACACAACTCTAAATACTAAACAAGTTAGGAAATCTCACTCTGCGAGTGTACTAAATTCCCGGTTACTAAACGTATTTTAAATCTGAAAATATAAAACGAAGCCAAATCAATAGTCACAACCAGAGCCATAACTATGTACTAGTACCTACGGACGGACGGACACAACGGAGATATAAGGTGTCTATACTTATATTTAGGATCCTAAAACTTTATAACGCCTTTAAACTATCATATCGACCCAAACACTGAAAACTTGACAACGATATTAATTTTTCATAGGTAAATTGTGATAATGTAAAACGCTAAAATTTTGTAATACTTTTAAATTGTTTTTATTCAAAATATGTGCAAAAGTAATTTATTCAATAATATGTTTTATCAACAATGGTTACGTTTAGTATATTAGTAAGTGGTTATCATGGTAATGAGAGTCGAGACGGACGCACGACAACAACGATATTTCATTTCTATATTCATTTTTTGCTGTTCTGATTATTTAAAAATAAAACGTAAAATCGCTGTAGGAAACTGGCCAATTAGGATACTTACTTATTTTTATAACTATCTACTATGTTTTATTGTATTTTGTTCCAACTATTGTACGTATTTTTCTCGTAATTACGAATACCAATTATGTAATTTAGGATTCAAACCTGTTTTTGTAAACAAAATAAAACACAAGCATATTATTAAGAATTTAGATAATATATTCCTGCAGTATCTTGCAATACTAACAGATATGGGAATTTTAAAAATACTTTAAAGATAAAAATAAAAGCATTTATTGTAAAAAAAGAATAGCACATAATAAGTATAAGGTTCTGATTTACATAAATATCAAAAATATCCTAAAACATTATATGAATATAATTTTTTATATAGGCATACCTATATATAAATATATATATATATTTTTTTTTTTTGTTAATATAATTTAAAAAAATTTTAATCAATAATTCCCCTATACAAATTAAAAATGTATTTATGATCTAAAAACTCATATATTTTTTAGTCTTGATAAAGTTATGGCATAAAATATAAATTAAAAAATGTATTTACAGATGAGATCTTGTTAAAATATTTATATATTATTTTAAATTATACATATATTTAGGAACAAGGTACAATTTTTTTCTACAGATATATATATTCCTAGAAAAAGATTAACAAATGACCAAAATACTGAGAAAATGTTACATAAATGGTCCAAAAATATGTCCTTATTAAAATAATAATATATAATACCAATATATCAATATGAAACACATTTAAAGCTTGGGAATCCGAGCTCTATAAAAAGTAATATTAATCGACTTTAAAGTAATATTCAAGTATTGTAGTATACATAAAACGTTTTGGTTTTAATTAAATATTAAATTCTAGTACATTTTACCATAAACAATAATACGAATATCCATTTTTGATGTAATAACTTCTAAACCTCAGTCTTTGACGAAAAATTAAACAAATATTAGGTACACTGAACCAAATATATCTGTGATTTCAGTAAAAATATAGTTTAATTTAATAAAATTATTTTTGATTTAGAAATAAAATATTTGTTAATTTAACAGTAAAATAACAAAACGTATTATTGATTTAACAATATTTTTATCAATGTCTTGTTTACAATTGTCTAATTAAATACAAATTTATTTGAATTAACAAATATTTTGTTAATTCAATTATAAATATTTTGTTTTTCTTTCTTTCTTCTTCGTAAAACAAACGCCTATTTGTTAATCAAAATAGTCAATTTAAACAGAATATTTTTAAATTTAATAACATATTTTATTATAATAATAAAATCTGTATTCATTTTACAAAATATTTTAATACATTATAATACTTGTATACCTATTTTGTGAAATTTACAAAATAAATTTGTTATTGTAAACACATTTTTTATTAATTTAACAATATATAGGCATATTAAAATAATAAAAATTTTATTATTTCAACAAATATTCGTTTGTTAAAATTTTATTATTGCATATTGTTAATTCTACCAATGATATTTGGTTCAGTGTATACTATAAAATGCATTTATTTATTTAGATATAATATCTTAAATATACAATCGATATAACGTTGAATCATATTTTTTTATTAGTAAAACCAAATTCATTAATATGTATAAATAGATGAAATAGGTTAATTAAGTTATTTACGTCTGTCGTAGTTTGGGGATAAAATACATGAAAAATATGTAAATCGTTACGTTGTATATTCAGCTGTCCAAATAGTGTGTGCACTGCGCGCACTTAATAACGACCTTATTTAAATATTTGCATGTATAAAATCGAAGTAATTGTACCTAAAAATACATACCCACACACACACACACACACACATACATACAAACACACACGTACACTCAAACAGACAGTATAAACATTTTAAGGTAGAAAATAATGTACAATATGCAAGGGGAAAAAATCGATTGGCAAATTATTTCGACTGACACGCCCGAGGTGGCTATCGTTTAAAATGATTACTGGTTTGTTTTTTAGCCGTTAACAACCGCGTAAAATATGAAATTACTCACCGTGTATATATTTACCAACCAGCCATACGTATACGAAATTTTATTTTATTACTATTATTTCTTCGTAGGAAATGATAGAGATGGCGATGTCTATACGAATCGTGTATAAATATCAGGTTCACGAAAAAAAAAAAAAAAATACATTACGTATTAAGTATACTGAGCTACTTTTGATTCGTATACGAAGATACGTGGCAAACCTGTAGTTATAAGCAAAAAAGCCGTGAATAAAACGAGGAAACATTTTAGAATCATTACCGCCTGTACACACTTGTATAATATGTATCTATTATATATATATATATATATTTATATTGAAGAAGATTTGTTGTATTTCGTTCTCTCGCAAAACGTCTCTATGTATCGTAATTGAACGAGAGATTCCAAACGATTTCTTTTGTTCTTGGGAGCATCAGTATAATAATAACAATAATAATATACAAATACTCGAATAAATAAAAAAACAATTTAACTCGCATTATATTCGTAGCCTTTTGACCCATATACCTAGACTTTTATCAGCTGCATATCTAGTTTTTTTTTTCAAGTCTGTGAATATCTTTATAGTTCATACATTTTGTAATTTATCTTTAAATGTTTCGATTGATAATATCTTAAGGTATCTTGAATGCTATTTAGATAAATGTAAGGATCTTTATTTATACAACAATATTATTTTAATCAATGGTTTGTTCATAAGGTTATATTATAATAATAAGAATATATAATTTAAAATGGTAACGTTCCCCCACAAAAACGGTTAAATACATAATAAGAATATTTACCATAACTTTATGAATCTTTAAATATCATAAAATAATACTTTATATTTTTTAAATAACTTTATACATATTTTATTAATCATTTTTGATAAATAACAATTGAATAATTGTATAACTAACTTTCCATTAAGCCTTGAAATTTAATTGTTTTTTATAAGTATATATTAAGTTTTCATTATATTTTAAATAATCGAACTGTTTTATATTTTTGAGTGCCTATTTTAATAATAATTATAATAAATAAATAATTCATATTTATTTATAGGTACCGTATAAATACACTGTGGTAAATAATGAAATAAGTATTATGTAATGATATTGAAAATATTATAATGAATCCATCATTAATCATTTCTGGGTTATTGAAAAATGAGTTTCGCTCTTATGTCTCAGTTGTCAAAATTGGGCATTTTCCATAGAATAATAATATAAAACATAAATAACAAAATACTTTAATGTGTATAGTAATATGTGATACTTACATCAAAGCGCACAAATGAATGTGTGAATCAAAATGAGACAAAAATCCTATTTAACTATGCAACATAATATCATAAAATACCGATATTATAACAAAATTGGTTTATACCGCACTAGCAAATAGCAGAGAACTTGCTGGTAATTTAATAACTATTTTAGTAACGACATTTTTTGAGGACATTTTCAAGGTTTTTGTAATTTTAGGACATTTTTTAAACATTAGGTATTTGGAAAAGTTTCGAGTTTCAGGTCATTCATTTTCTCTTTTTAAAGTAATATTAACATTTTATGAATAAAATTTAACAACTATAAGCACAAATAATATATTTTTTGATTTTATTTCATCATTAAACCAATAGATACTAAAAAAAATATAATTAATTATATAACTTTTAAAAGTGATTTAAAACATTAAAACATAGACCCTACTAATTATTAGTATATATTCTTTAATTAATACATTTTTGGTTTTCAATTCCACATACTACGCGCATACCTATTTTCGTTCTCAATAGTATTATACTAACGTGTATGCTACCAAATAATTTCTTCTCAATCAGGTATTGTATATTGGTTTATATGAGACTTTTTTTGTATA
Source organism: Pemphigus obesinymphae (assembly GCA_025469235.1). Classification (NCBI taxonomy): domain Eukaryota; kingdom Metazoa; phylum Arthropoda; class Insecta; order Hemiptera; family Aphididae; genus Pemphigus; species Pemphigus obesinymphae. Next base: position 24,275 of record JAIPRL010000279.1, on the reverse strand, counting down.
CGTACAGCACTGACGAAAATTAATACATTAATATAAATGTTACTGTCAAAAAATTGTTTAAATAATACGGTCGTCAGAGAATGGTACAAAATATTGTTCATTATTTATTTAGTCGGAACCTAAACGAATGGCGAATTGGCTATTATACAATATACATATTATATAAATACACAATACTATACATTTATAAAAGATATACATCTAGCAATTAATCACAGACGAATATGAACATTATGTAGCCGTAAGCACGTAAAACAAAAAGGTATTATTAATTCCAATAACAAAAACGAAATATTTAAGAGTACATTGCAGCGGGACTAAAGAAAGAACTTCAAAATGCTATCACCGCGAGTTCGTTGAGTATATTTAATAAATATATATTTGGCTGCAGGGGTTGTATACTTAAATTACACATTTCCAACAGCAGCAGCAGCTGGTCAACACGATGTTTTATTCGGTCTCTAAATTCGCTGTTTTTATACGTTTTCGAACCCTTACGACGTGCACTATCATCTGAACACGCGTTTTCCATAACGATATAATATATTACCACCATACTATACGTCTAGGGCAGATGCGTGGGACATGGTTCACCAGACCTCAAGACATTATACATTTCATTTAGAGTCTAGAATTTTGTAATAGATTTTTTTGTCGCATACAAAAATATATTAATAAATATAATATTTACAAATTAAATATGAATATTAAGGATAATATATTAAACTAAAACTATGTTTAACTATAGTTAATTGATAACTATGATTATTTACACCTTTTTACTTTTTAGATATAATTATAATTACTTATTAATAGGGCTCTGAAGTTCATTTTTTTGAGACAATTTCATGCTTTTTACAATATGCTTTTTTATAACTAAAAGTAGATAAAATTGCAAAATTGAACAAAAACTCATAAATTATGCCATAAAAATAACCTAAAAATTAAAAAAATTAAAAAATTCATTAACATTCAATAGAAGTGTTGCAGAAAAATGACTTTAAATTTAAAATACCTAATAATAATGTTGATTAAAAAATACTTTAAAAAAATATAGACACATTTGGAACATTACCAAAATACATTAAAAGTATTTAAATATACTTTATAGTAGTGTGAGTAGTGATTAACATAGGCGGAGCCAGATAATATATCCGGGATATGCACCAGTGAAGTTTTTTTTTCAATTTTCAAACATATTTTTTTTAATTTTCCTATCACTGCCCTTGGTAAAATGACAACTGTACGCAAACCAGTTACTTAGTTATTCTGCGATTCTGTTCTCTCGGAGAACGGTAGGTTAAGTAATCCAATAACGACATACGTGTCTATAATTAAGTAATTAATTTAAACAATATATTTTATTTTTTGTTTATGTTCTGTTATGAGTCACAATAATTATATTGTAAAATAACTAATAGTAACCAAAATAATGATAAAAATTGTATTGATGGAATTATTTTACTTAATTGCTCATAAAACTATATTATAGTTTTTATTTCATTATTTTAAACAATTCTTAATATATAAGTCGACTGTTAAGTACATTTCACCAAGCTTGTACTTTTCGATGACAAGAAATACAATTATTTAATAATAATTTTCGTTCGAATATTGTCCTTACATTTAAATAATCCAAATGTCCACACCTAATAATTGTCCATAGTTATTTAATTCGACATAAACAAGTTTGGGGGGATATTCTAAGAACAATTTTAATTTAACGAATTAAAAAAGTTGAAACACATTTCAATAATATTTTATAAACGGTTCTATGTCTGTTCCAACTTTTATTATAAATTAATTTTTGTTATTGTTTAAAAATATTTGGGAAACTGGCCGTTGATTTATATCTAATTTTCTCTGAATAATTATTGAATATGAATTATTTTTAATCATATGCCTCCTCGATTATATTTTTTAACTTAAATATACCTAAATATATATACCTATATTTATATCTTGAAAATTATGTATTTTTTTTTTTGAAAATATATGTGTAATTATTGGTTGACAGACACTTTGTACGGTTACGTAAAGAAAAAAAATCAAAAATCAAAAAAATTAAGCACTCCCAGAAAGCAAAGTAAATAAAGTCATGATATGTCTTTTGACGTCACAACTACGCTATACGAATAATTCGACAATTAATAAATTAACTATCGACCTATTAATTAATTAATTATTCGAAAAATAATTTCGAATCATAGTTTAGACCATTATAATTATGTATAAACTGCAGAGCTGTGCGCAAAAAGCTATAATCTATATTTGCATGAACAATATCCACATACGATGTCTTCTTAAGAAGGAAGTACGAATTCCGGAAAATGTACGTTTGTGGTTACGACGGTTATAAATAATAGTTATTATACACATTGATAATATCAAAAAATTAATAAAAATTTGAACCAGTATTTTAAATATCACGTTAAACTCTAAACTATTTGAAAATATTGGTTTTTAATCATTTAACTAGTTAATAATTAAATGAAACTATTGAAAATGTTTTTTTGTATTCGTAGTATATACTGCGGTATACCCGGCATATCCCATACCATCTCATGTGGTTATTAGTAGGTATATATACTATAGTACCAATCACCGATAGAGCAATAGGGTCAATTTCCTCCCCGTTTACAAAAAAAAAAAAAAAATATGAATTAATCGTCGTTTAAAAAATAAAATAAAATAGGTCAATGATCTTAATTTTTGCTTATTACTAATAAATTCCTCCCTCATTCAGAACGTCTGCAGTATCCACCCTCGTATAGTACCTATCCGAATATTTATATTTAAATATACTTTACAAAACGGTGTCTGTACAATTTGTAGGTAATTTAAGACACTAATTTATATGTGTATATTTTCATATTTTTCAATTCTGGAGACGATCTAATTATCAAATTAAATGGTTTTAATTTTAAAATATTGTATAATATAAAAATGTAAATAATTGTTTTATTTAAACAAAAGAAGCAACGAGGGAATATAATAAGATTGTTTTCTTTTTCATTTTTTATTTTTTTTTTTTTTTTAAACGTGTATGTTTTTTGTAACGAAACGCCTAATAATTATGTAAGCAAATAACAAAACGAAAATTAGCTTGTTACAAAACAATGGTCACACGGACACTCTCCGATTCGTTTTATACGTTCAATATTCAAAAGGTGTAATTACCCACCATCACTAATACATCCTGTTTTCCGCGTACGAGTATTAAGTACATTTTTTTGTTTTTAAATATATATTATCGTCAATTTAAGTGTAAATCTCGCGTTGTGCATACAAATTGGATACCCGCCGTGCCGCTACTTATAATATGTAATATTGTTGTTAATTTTATTGTCCGATATTCTACGGCACTGGCGCGTTATCAGCTGTCCCTTGTCCGAATAGCTGTTACATTTTAACGTACTCAATAATATGATTAGTATATAAAGCTACTAAGATTGAGGGCAAAACGAACTAAAATATCATATTAAGTAAATACATTTGGAATACCAAAATATGTTGGGAAAAATCTCCTTAAGTGTACTGATAAATATAAATTGTCATAAAAAGCAAAAAACATAATAAAAAAAATATTATAAAAACTTGAAAGTTGAAAAATCATAATTAAATTTTTTATTTTAATTACTATAAAAATCAGTATAATAAGGATTTTTTATATAGGTATTATAAAAATTATATATTATGTGTATTTTGTACCTATACAAATCATAAACAATATGTTCTTCAAAAGTTACAAAATATACTGAAAATAATATTGCAAAACAATAAATTCAGTGTCATTTAATATTATATCAAATTAGATGAAATGCATTACAACAAAAAAAAACCGGTCAACATACATGCGTGAAGTTTCACCCCACCCATATTGTATGATCATTTTACAATTAAAACCAATATTTAGAAAGTAATTTACAAAAATTTAGAAACAAAAACAGTTCATTCCAACAATTTTCAAGTTGCACTGGCTGACCATGTGATGTTTCATATAATAATTTGATTATATGATAGGGCCAACTTGACGTACGTGGTCAATAATAGAGGGTTATGTGCTGAATTTAAAATTAATGCGAAAAAACGACTGAGTGAAGCTTGGTGTAATGTGCATAACAATAACTGTTTTAAAAATTCATGTCTTATATTGGTATAATATATAATAGTAAAAATTACTTTGTGAAAATTAAAAATTTATATACCTATTATTTTCAAATTTATGATCAAATAATCAATTTAACCAGGTTTTTTCAAAATTTTTGAAATTGAAAAATTGTAAAATAATTTCTTCAAAGCAGCATCCTGATTAAATTCTCTACTAGAAAATGGGTACACGTGCCGAAACGATTAGATCAAGTCTTCGGGTCAAAAAGTTGTTGACAGAAAAAATAAAATAAACAAATTATTGATCATTGTAACAACGAATTCATTGGTTATTTCAAGAGTCCCCTCACTCTGCTTAAAATCTAAAAGATGATAAAATTACTAAATAAATTATACAATGTTGAAAATTGAAAAAAAAGGCCCAATTATGAATATATATAATTTAATAAATATATATATAAATAAATATCCAGTTTCTACAAAATAATTTGTTTTTATTTAACAAATACGTATTTCGAAAACAATGTTCTCATCTTCAGTGTTAAACAACTACTAGTAGTTTTTTTTACATCGTTTTCAAAATACGTATTTGTTAAATAAAAACAAATTATTTTGTAGAAACTGGGTATTTATTTATATATATAAATAATTCTACAAGTAACTCGACACCAAAATAATAAAAAAAAATAATTTAATAAATGTTTCGAATTTATAAATATTAATTATAAGTTTGCAATAGGTATAGAACAAAATCCCATTAAAAAGACACTATACACATGACATTTTTAAGGGGTTCTGTAAAGGCGATTTTTATGTAATTAAAAAAAAATAATAATAATCTTATAATTTAAAAATAGGTCTGTGTCCGTAATACTTTTTATTTTTATGGGATCACGATATCTGTTAACAAAAACGTTTTACAAGAAAAATGTATTCTTGGAATTTATTTGTAGTTAAGAAACTATATTTGTACACAACATTGTATCTGTTCTATCGTGATATAGTGATATATAATATATATGTATATATATATTTTTTTTTTTTTTGATATCATAAATATAATTGATGTTATACCATCTGTATACATTCCCCAGAAAATGGTTTATAAGAAATTGATAACTTTTTTAAGGTTTTATAAATATTTATAAGAATAAAGGTAGAACACAGATAATTTTTCTTACAATATTATGTCAAAATTTGGTTTTGTTCAAAACAAACAAAAAAAAAAATTTGTCAAAATCTCAACTATAACACAGCCTAAGAACCTTTTGTGTAAAACGGTTTTTTACGAGTAAAAAGCGTATGTGTGGTGTCCTCTTAATAGTTAATTCACATTCAGTCCTGACGGTTTGTGTATTAGTTATCGACCGTGTCCAAACAAATTATCCGAGTGAAAGTATATTATGCGTATTTCATATGTTTGATTAGTCATTTATAGTTGTAATTTATAATTGATACATAAAGATAATATTTTAAAGAATACCAATATACGCGGGCCTTTCCCCTATCGCCCAGGTATCCCCTTCGCATAAATATGTTAAAATATAGTATTCTCTGTAGTTATCTTGTATTTCCACTATCAACATTTTGAGTAAAACTTGCATAAAGTTTTCAGTATTAAATTAAATAATTAATAGTAAATTTAAAAAAAATATGATCTGTGTATACGCCAACAAGCCTCAGTATCACTGAGTACGTATGAGTATTTTTTTAAATTTTTATTGTTAATTGTGTAGAGCAGTGGTTCTCAACCAGGGTAACATGAGCCTAGTGTAGGGGTGACATGAAATCCTGTCACGTCTGTACAAACTGAAAAACTAAAAGAGAAACTTTTGATGATTTTTCGAAGAAGAGAGCGAAAAATTTATATGTTTTTTAAAAGACCATGATTAGATATTAAAACTTGCGTACTTGATTGACATTTTTCAATATCTTAACCTAGTTAATTCTGGTTTTTAAGGATCATTAGAAAATTTTTTAATAGCCACCAACAAATTTTCAGACTTTCAGCACAAAATATCTGTGTGATATGCGAACTTGAATCAAGAAAACACCTCTATGTTTCCACTGTTTACGTGGCAGGAAAAATCTTATCCTGCCGTTCGTAAAGCCATAAGGAGTCACATACAGGCCTTACACATCTCTTTAAAATATTATTTCCAAGACTTTAACATAGAACAGTTAGAATAGAAAAAACAGTAGAACTGAATTTGAAACTCTTTCATTTCCATTATGCAAACAGATGAAGAACAGATGACTGTGAAGTAGAACAGGAAGCTATGAAACTGAAGATCGAACGAATGCTCAGCTTAAATTTAGAGAAATCTCGTTCAACAGCTTTTGGGTGCATCTCCATAATGAATACCCCCGACTATCAACAAAAACTTTTGGAGTGTTCCTTCAGTTTTTAAAGTCTTGGCTATGTGATCATGGATTTAGTGCACTCGTAAATATTAAAACAAAAAAAAGACTGAGAAAAAAGAGCAGTGGAAAACGATATGAAACTCATTCTTTTCACCATCACCCCTCAAATTCTCCAACTTTGTAAAAACCACCAGGGTCAAATTTCAAATTTTTTACAATTCATTATTATTTTTCAGCATTCTTATTTATTTTTTATTATGTAAAAATATCAATATTTATTCAAAATTATAATTCAAATAAAATGTGTGTTTATTACTGTTTTGTGTACTGTATTTTTTTCTTCTAAAATCTACAGTTTAAACCTAGAATTTTAATGCGTTACGCATATTTTAATGGTAGAGCGATTCAATGTTGGATTCTCATTGATCAGGATGACTTGAATCAAAAAAGGTGGAGAACCACTAATGTGGTTTCTAGAGCTGGTGTTTAAAAAGAACATTTTAAATATACAGGAATGTAAATAAAATCGCTATAAAAAAAACTGTTTTAAAACAGTTGGGGCAGATAATTTACAATATATGCAAGTCAAAATATCTTGTGTTATACGTAAATGAACGTTGGTGTATATGAGATATTAATACCAGAAATTATTGAAAATTCCAAATTCTCTCTAAATTTGTCCCCTAAACTGTGAGGAAACTACTAAAAGGGACAGATTTTTTCCATCATTTCTAATAGTTCCATTTAAATTGTGCCAAAAGATTTGTAGTACTGCAGTTTCATTATCGCATTACCACTATACTAACTCGACGTTTATATGTTTCATAGGAAGTTGGGGAATATTTTCGAATGAAACGAAATATTCATTTATGATATTTCCTTATGGACAGTTTAATTAAAAAAATAAAAAATATCCCCCTAAATTGCTTTAAAATACTACATCGAACAATTAGGGGAGGGGCAATAACAAATTAATACCAGATTTATATTCATTAACCTTTTTACTGTGTTATACAGCAAAAATATATAATAAGTTACAACAATATAATGCATAGGTATATGTATAGCTAAAAAAAAAATATTTTCTTAGTTTTTAAATGGGTTTAATAGGATTTAAAAGCTTATTAAATTGAAAAATAAAACAAATACATTTTTCCTATACAACCCAAAAAAGAGAATTGTAAATTTATGGATACACATATTCAAACAATAATCGGACATCGGAAAGTAGGTAGGTACATAAAAAAATCTTCTGCCTACTATTCTAAAAACACAAAAAAATACCGAGTGCTCCAACAGCTATACTACCGTAAACTATATACGTTTAATAATGTATTATTATATGATATGAAATTAATTTTAAAAATATGACAAATTGAATTATAAAATATGAATGCTGTTTAGTCTAAAAATGACTTTGCAAAACTTTAATAATTTCGAGTAAGCACATTCTAATATTTTGATTCTGTCGACTTGCGGGAATTGAGGGGAATTATTTTAATAAGTTTTAGAAGAAAATGTGACGGGGTAGGCAAACGTATATGGTAAACTACAAAATTGGTATCTAATTACATTCTCAACGATAGTTTTGACTGAAAATTAAATGTATTTTTTTTCTCATTCGATTGAATCGCATATCTACAAGTTACATAAAGACTATTAATCACGATTTTATTATGTATTCAACTCATTTAAATACACATGAATAGTAAATAATATAATATAATATATGTAACGCATAAATAATTATATTTACAAACGTGTTTCTCAGCATAATAATATATAATACTATCTATATTATAACAGCGCCAACAGAATTCCCATTGTACGACAATATGTATGAGTCAAAATATTTTATTCACTGGAAAATGATATAAAATCATAATTTACCATACTCACAGTGTAAATATACTTGTATTTAATTTTTAATTTAACCTACCTGTATATATTCAAAATAGAATATTTTTTAGAAATAGTTTTTAGACATTTTATTATAATCGATTACCAACGATTTCGTATCCAAATACATGCTATACAAAGTATCGAATAAAATATATATAACTATAATTATTTGATCACGTCTGATATTTTATTAGATTTTTATTCAGTGTACGCAATAAAATATAGTTTATGAAACATTCATATTCCATATCTGTTCGTAATAAAATTATTGAATCGCAAACAAATAGCTAATAGGTATATAAGATATAGTAATCTACCCATTAATATTATGGAAAAAAAACATTATATTCATTTTTGCCAATAATGCACATATTGTGAGACTAGAATATAAAATCGCATTGCGTTTACATCTTTCTTGTTTTCCTACTTACATCAAATTATTATATATACTACAAAATATTATTTATGATATACCCATAAGATTTCTAAAATAGTATTTTTATAGGATTGGTTTTTTTTTAAACCGTGTAACAAATATAATATTTCTTGGAAAAGAAAATATAAAATACTAAATATTATTTTCGTGGATCTATACATTATAAAATAATATTTTATTATGATATTCTTTTTACACAATATCGGATACATTTACATAAAAGTCGTTTAATAGTCACTGACCAATATTATATTAATTCGTGCATTTATGATCATGTATAATATATTTATGTACATGTAGGTCTATATGGATAACATTTTTAACTGTGACGTGCTAAAAATTTAGAAGGCATGGATATTAGAATCAAGAATTAAAAGTAATTAAATTGTTCTTTATTTAGTAATTCAATCAATAGTATAATTGACAATATAGCTTTAAAGATAACTAGAACATAGTAATATTTTTTAATGAACTAATAATCAATATATGAGGTATTTGATAAAAACAATTAATTGACTAAATGATATTTCATTATTTTTCCATATATTTAATTATACATAATAATGTTATAATTATTATGTTAATTACTACGCTTAAGCAAAATTTCAATTAAAATTATATCGTTTTAATAACAGCATTTATTATAATTGCTCCATAGTATTAATTTAAGATAATTATACGATTTTTAAGTCAATTACGCATTATACTTGTATAATATTATTATGATTTTAGATTCTGAACGAGTCCATAAGAATAATATGCATCATTATACAGTGATATGTTTTTTAAACGTGCTCAAATTCGTTCATGCTGTACAAATTTTATATTGAAATTGGAATTAAAATTGTAAAAAATGAATATGCAGTCCAGTGTCCAGTTGATTAAAATTGGCAAACAGCAAACAATAATTAGTATTTTGATTTTTTCTGTAAAAAAAATTTGTTGAAATTATCCAGATTTTGTACCAATTTCTGCAGCTGTTTTCCAATATTTGTAACATTAACAATTCAATATAGGGAATTTGAAATAGATTTTGGGGTTCGAACTACTCCAAAAATATCTAAAAATTAAACTTTACGGTATACCTGGTCTACTTTTAATTATAATTCAGTATATTACGATTTGACATAATAAATGGAATCGTGTAGATTTTAATACATAATTACCTACAAGATTCCATGTATTATATTTCTAGAAAAATGTGTTATTAATAGCTGACACATTTTGATAGGTTTTAAAATTTTAGTAAATTTACTGGTAAAATAAATCTGTCCAAAAACCTATTGTACCGATTAATTATCTGCCAGTTTAGTATGTTACCTATAGTATTTATAGGTACCAACATTTTGTTACACGATTAAGTGTTCAAATGAATAAGGTATATTTTTAATTATTATTCGTATTTAGTAACAATTGTTATTTTTTTAAATTGAATTATTTCGGTTAAAATATTAGTTGTAAATTTCAAATTAATTTTAAAATACTTAAGTCACAATTGAGTTACAAGAGGACTATCATAACTTTATTACAGAATATTACATAACTTTCATTAACAATAGGTAATTTAATGTAACTGAGTAACCATTTTTTAGTTTATCCAGCCTGTATTTATGCTTGATATATAAGAACAAACTTCTCTTTTTTCTCTTCATGCTCTCTCTCTCTCTCTCTCAATTATTTGAGGTTGGCCTATATTACCCTATATATCACATCTAACTACCTATTTTTTAGTCTTCCTCTTCCCCTCATTTCTTCTAAATGTGTTTCATTTATTAATTTTACTATGTCTCTGTCTCTTTCCTTCTGAAAACATGTTCGAGCCATTTAAACATATTCGCTTTGGTTTTGTCTATTTACGAAGCCACTCATTTTTATATATTCATTATTTATTTTGTCTTCTCTAGTCACTTTACTCATCCATCTTAACATTGTCATCTCTGCTACCAGGTCCCGATAGGCCAGGCGAGTTGCCAAGTTCAACTCAGTGGGCCACACGATATTTGAACCGATTAAATAATGTGTGGTCGAAAATCGAGGGTTTAGGATTAATGGAACGTATATGTACCGAAATTTCGTTTTTTTTTTAAAAATTATAATAGAAATTATTTTACTTTTTAGTGAAAATGTGGACATATACTAGTTATACATTTATGATTTATCACAAGTATTTAAAAATATAATGAAATACTCTTTTTAAATTATTAATAACATTGAAAAATATTAATTTGGGTCTCTTTAAAAATTTTGCTTTTGGTCGATACGTTTCTTTAATCCTAGACCCCTGTAATATAAGATCATAAAATGAAATTTGTATAGTTCTTAATATAGTCGAGACACTCTCGAGTAGAGTATAGTATACTATATAGAGATGATGTATTGAAATTTTTTTTATTTTGAACTCCACCAAATCGTTCGGGGCAATATAATCACCCGTTACACCGGAATCTTCTCTACACGGCGCCATCTGCTACACCCATTATCGGTTCTATCTTTTTATCTGCTGCCCAACAGTCTGATCCGTACATTATTTCGGGCCTCGTAACCATACTGTCTTATAAATAATTACCTTTTGAAACCTAATCTAATTGCGTGACACAAAAAAACCGCTTCTCTCCATTTCGTCCGTCCGCGCACTAAATCCCCGTGTATTTTCCCCTTCCGTCGAACACCGTCGTCCTATTCGCTCATCCGCGTTCCCTTTGCCCTCCCCCCCCGCCAAAAAAAAACCCGTTCGTAGCACATCTTATATATTCCGTTTTAGAGCTAGCGCACACTACAGACTTTTAATCGGCCCACAATTTGATCGGAATCGTGCTGTGATGACAATTTGTCACGGACTAAACTATTTAGTTTGCGTTGGTGAGCACACTGTTTCCGATAGTCGGCCGATAGCAGTTCCTATCATTTATTTATTTTTACCAAGTTAATATTAATTTTGATTATACCATTGATTACATTGATTATATATATAATCATTAATCATAATAAATATACTTTTGTTTGACCAGCAACTAATATTGACAAGTATCCTTATTCTATGATTGAACCGTTTGACAATATTAATTAATAAAATTAACAATGATTTCGAAAAGGCTAGTAATAATATGTTCCATTCTTAGAATGAGAAAAAAAATACAAAAAGCAACAAAGGCAATATTGGGTGCATCCAATATATAGCGATCGATTAAATGCTGGTAAATTCTATACACTGCACTCTAAATTATTAGAATATCCAAAAAAGTTTTTCGCATACTACAGAATGAGTGTCTCTAGTTTTAATGACTTTATATCTTTAATCGGACCAGTTTTAATGAAAGCTAATACACATCTACGACTTGCTATACCTGCGGAGGAGAGATTAAGTGTAACGCTAAGGTAAAATAAACACAAATTATATTACATTAAAAAAAATAAATCAATGAAAGTTGTTTTGAAGTTTACTTTATCACGTATGATAAAGTCATAAACAAAAGTCTTTAGGTTATGTTATAACCGTGGTAACCATGTGTGTATGCACCATCGGCCGACCGTTTAGTTCGTAGTGTGCGCACTTACATAAAGCTCAATGATCCTTACGCAGTCGGCCGATAGTTGGCCGACTTTTTCATCAAATGGGAATCGGGTTGTCCATTTGATAGTTTAGTCGGCCGACTTTAAATCGATGTGTGTGCGCTCTCCCATATATTCGCGTGCCCATTAACAAACCGATCAAATCGTCGGCCGATTAAAAGTCTATAGTGTGCGCTAGATCTTATAATCTTTACTTCTTATTTTAAAATATTATCATTAAACGTATTATATGGATGTGGTTGACTGAACTAAAAACATGGAACGCGTATTGGGAATACAATTTGTGCCCATAATAATAGGCTACCATATTGTTTCTTTACATTTTTTTTTCCATGATATTATAACGTTTTCTTACGACATATATTATTTATTGATAATACAATATTATGATATGATCATGAGATTTACGATTTACAATTTTTTTTATTTTAAAGTGTGAAAATTATATCAAATACTTTTTAAATATACTTGAGTATTTACTTAAATACATTCGATAAATGACTAGGTATTCTTGACAGCTGTGACTGTTACTCACTGAATTATTTTAGTTCAGTCCTGTTACTACATTGTATTTTTTTTTAAAAATGAGAAAATTTTGTTATAAATAAATAGTGAACAGTTTTACTTAAAACGGTTTCAATAAATTCACATTTGAGATGTCAATCCGAATTAATGGATGAATGAAAAATTGGTACTTCATGGTTGGGTTTCTTTTCAAATATCAAGGTAATTTAAAACATAAACCATATTATATATCTGCTTATTATTGTATTGATTTAATATTTCAAGAATCGGAGAAAAATTAGAATAACATAATAATGATTTTTACAATTCGGTATTTTACAAAACTTGAATGTTTAAATTACTAAAATATAATAATTATTAATATTCACGGTAATGATAGTGTTCTGTAATAATAATCATAAACAACAAATATAACCGGGATAATCAGAGAATATAATCGTTATCTCGGTATCGTTTACTCGTTTTTTTTTTGATTTCTCCATGATTTGGAAACAAGATAGTAGCTTACACGGTGGTACAAATTTATAGTAATATGTGAATCATATATGATGCTCGTTCCATGTTTTTAGTTCAATGGTGTGGTTACACTCGTTTGAATATATATATATATATATATAATATATATACATAATATCCTTTAATATTAAATATACCTTTCATATTCCTCAGCTGCAATGATCTACATAATATTTTTACACGGTTTTTTTTTTTTTTTTTATCGCAATATTTATCGCAAATGTTTGCAAATAGTTACCATATTATCGTGTGTCACTCGATTCACGAAGATTGATTTAAAATTTCGTTTTAAAAACTTTCCCTATGATATTGTCATAATATTTTTTACATCAATAACGTTCTTTCTTCGCGTATACGAACATAATATACACATATTTTGCATCATCATATGCATTTTATACATTTACAAAATGTATTTATTCTTCAATAAACCTCGCGAAACGCCCATATTTTTTATTCGGCCAATAAAATATAATTTACATTTTTTTTTTTTTGGAAAAAAAAAAACGTTTGTATACACTTTTTGAAACCAATTAACTAATTATCAGCAGTAACGGACAAAATCATAATTTTGCGGGCTCTGTTTGTGATTTTTTACATAAATTACCAAAATAAGAAAGGCAAATTTTCCTATTTAATCGCATGGAATCTCTAAATTCCGTATGAAATATTTATTCTATTTCAATAGGAAATAACCAATTTGACAAAATAATCATTTGTAAATAATTAGTCATGGAGTGCTTGAAATCATATCATGCACTTTTTCCAAAAATAAACATTTTTTCCTATGTTATTATTGATGTATGTATATTAATACGACGTATTATAAAATTATAATACGTCGTATTAATAATTATAATTATAAATTAAGTAACATAAACGGAATTAATATATTTCAATATAATAGTATCATTCAGTAGTCGACAAAAAATAAAACTATAAGATTTATAAATAAAAAAGGTTTTATAATTTTATCTTTGGGTAACTGAAGGAAATACATTTTTTTTGGTAAAACAATTGAATTGAAAAATTATTTAATAATATAATTAGATACAGAAAAAAAAAAGTGTATAAAAAATTATTGTTAATAATTTATAAAACTATTCAAAAAAGTAGTATGTGAAGGTCCAATCTAAGAAAATTTTTTGAAACAAAACATTTTATATTTATATAATATATTATAAATAACTAATTAGTGATTAGTACAATTTTAACTGACATTAAAACAATTCCACTCATAAAATTTTACTATCTAAATAGATTTATACAATCTAATCGTGGAAACTCCGTGAGTTGAAACAAAATACGAAAACTAATGAAATAAAACTTTCAACTTTCTCAAGGTTCCAATGTAACTCCGTTAAGTATAGTGTTCAGTATAGGCCATTTTTTTATGAAATACTTATCAAAGTCCAGTTTAAATATTTAAATATATTTTAAAATAGCCCAGTGTCAATACCTTGTTTTATTGTAGTATTAATTTATATTTGTTAATAAAAAATATGTACCAGTATACCTATTTAGAATTTAGAATTATCAAAATGAAAGAAAACAACATTCCCGAATGTAATTTGAAGTTTATTTTTCATTATTCCAAATACAACGTCATATATATTGCTCATAAGTAACAATTTTTTACAATATTTAAACAATTGTAATTCTTTTTGAAATTAATTTTTCGAAAAAATCCCTATTGTGCCATTTAAAATGTTGATCTCCTTAATATTGTGATGATAGATAATTTGGTTCTAAACTCACTTAGATGAAAACTATTTGCAATAATATGTAATCATAATATAATATGTACCTACCTACCTATAAATAGAATATAGATATCCACGATAAAAATGTTATCATAAAGCAGGTTTTCACGAAGGTAACAATAGCAAACCGTTTACTGGAGTATTTATTGATATAAAGTCAACTTATATGAATATGATCATGGATCATATTCAGAGACAAATGTATAATTATTTATACTAACCAGTAGCACCCACATTTGCCGTCTCCACCTAACCAACTGATATAATATGACATTTATATTCAGCATTCTTATCACAACTTTGTCATTTATAATATTGGATTGAGTGACCTATTACAAAATATACAGTCTAGATTATCATCTATGCTTGTAGTAAAGCCCTTTCCCAAAATATTATTTTTGTAAGGAGATACAACTCATTTTAAATTCCAACAATTTTAATAAATATATTTCTCTTTATGATTTCGTCTACAATTTTGGTAATAAGTAAATGTACTCTAATATTATAAATGACGAAGCTGTGATAAGAATGCTGACGAAAATATCGTATATTATCAATTGGTTAGACGGAGATAACAAATGCGGGTGCTACGTCCTTTCATGAAGGTACATGTAAAACTCTAAATGTACCGATTTGGTATACCTACGTCCAAAGAATCACTTAGTCGAAAAAAATTAAAAATTTGACTTGTGCACATGTAAATATATTTTCTCAAAAATATATTTAGATAATACAGAAAATTATTATTTAATTGCTATTACCTGGATTCTGATTGTATTTTTATTTTTGGAGATATATGATCTTAAAAGAACATTATTTAAAAAAATTTAAATTCCAATACTATCTTAATTCTTTGAGAAAGTAAAAAAAATATGGGGATCTGACCCCTACATCTTTTTCTGTATATGCCCTTAAATGATCTGTTAAGTATATTCTCATTAAATGTAGAGCATATACATATGAAGATGAAGAAGCCAGGCTTATGCCAATCAAATTTTAGAACCTAACTCTAACACCCTCTCCATTAATAATTTCTTTAAATTTCTCATTGAAATGAATCTGTACGAATGAATATAAATTATAATTGCACTTATATAGTTCTTATTTTTCAATATGTGAACTCAATGTAAAAGAGCATATGGTGAAGCCTATAGTAAAGCATTGTAAATATTTAATATCCATGTCATATTATATTATGTAAAAACATAATAATGTAATTTCTGTTATAACCAATGGTCAAGGCAAATTAATTCAATAAAAAAATCAATATAACTAATAATAAATCGATACTGTTGAAAGGAGTGAACATTTATTTATTTACTTGAATTTTTTTTTTATAAATTTTGATAGGATAAATTATATAAGTTATATTAGTTACAGTTATAGTTACGTTTGAACTATACAATTTGAAAAACACAAGACGGAATATTGAAAACTATTTTCATAGGTGTTTAGCATATATGATTCCCGACAAATCGTATATTATCGAAATAGCTATACAAATATAAACTATAAGATAAGTTACGTACGTATAAATTAAAACGACAAAAATGAAAAAAAAAAATATATAAATTATAACCAATAATAATACATTAAAACGATTATTGAATTTCTTCCTAAATGCCTACATTACACAAGTACCTTTTAGCTATACTCGACTAATTCACTTTTTTTTGTCACAAATCTTCAGTTAATGTAATTTAATAAAACGAAAACATTTTTTTTATTAAATGAAAAACAACATCACATTAGAAACGATCAAATAGAACACCGTATACCTACGACTTATAATAGTGTAATAAGTCATTAAAACATACTGCATAAATGCATAATGTATATAGAAAGAAACGGAACATCTTTGTTTGTTTATTGAAAGTAATTGATTTGAAAATCATTTAAATATACACACGATGTGAAAATTAACATATTTTAGCTTTGTATCTGTTATAGTATGTATATTTTAAGTTGTTAAAATGCAATGATTAGTTATTATAATTTATAAAATATACACATACTATTATAATGCCAATATAATATGTTGTGTAAACCGTATTTAAATTAATGGTGTTATCCAATACAAATCGCTGAAGAAGATTAGACTATACGCACAAATGTATATACAAATAACATTTAAATGGATATTTTTTCAATTAAAATTGAAATTTAACACTTCTTGTGATAAATATTATCTCAAAATTATTATTTGTTTTATCACGTTTGAGATACTGACCACTGAAATCAATGGGGATAGGAAAATAATGTAGGTACGTTAAAAAGAGCAATTTAAAAATATACTTTTTTTTTTTTTACTCTGTTTAAGTGACTTCAAAATAAAATTAACTTATTTTTGAATTTATATAATATGCCCTTAAATTTTCACGAAATATACTTATACTCTTAAAAATATAATATGCAAATATGATTCATGAAAGTGTTCTATAATGTATATCATTAGAATCATTTAAATATTAATGTATTTCATCATACATCTGTAATCTATAATTTATAAAATATGTATATAATATTATAGGCAATAATAATAATAATTTCTATTGTAAATTATATAAATCAAATTATATGAAGTGTATTCTCGTAATATTTTGAAATGGTTTAGGGGAGTGTTTTTTTAATTTCATTTAGAGGGTGGCCGTAGTACCTATTTAATGCATGAATAAAGCAATATAAAATTCTAAAATCAGTACAACTAGATTAAATGTTTTTTTATTAATTAATTTAAAAAATAATGTTCTATCAACGTATTACAATAAAGTATATCAGCTATATAGTGTAGTAATAAAAGTTTTGATAATAAGCAAAATACACCAATATTAAATTTACATTAAATTCATCCTTTCATAGTTTTTAACATTTTTGATATTATTTTTCAGTTGCATATATGTTTGAATTTTGTTATATATATATATATATTATAGTAGATACTTATATAATATATTATTATTATATAATTCAAGCTGTACAAAATTTTACAAAGTTTCGCGTGATTAATTGGTGTGTTTTAAAAATGTGTTTATAAAATCGTGTAAAAAGAAATCAATTTTAACTTATAACTTCTACGGTATACAATCTTCTGTTTGAGTTTAATACAATATTTTGAAGTGATCTAATATGAAACAGTATTCACTATGCAATAATAAAAGAAGAAGAAACAAATTATGATATAATAATAATAGCTGGCTCCGGTATTAATATATCCGAATAATAATTTAAAAAAACGCGTGGCGTTCAGTAAGTGGTGGAAGCTATGAAAAAATAAACAATGATAAATCGTTTTAAAATTTTCATTTATTTTAATATTATACTGCAGTATAATTATATATTATTTGAGTAAAATATAACAGTGATTATTTTGTTTGTTGTTTTCCAATTTATAAATAAATTTTCGGTAGTTTTTCTTTACACTTAATTCTACGACTGGGAAAATGCAAAAACGACCTCTTGAATGCATACCATCCAAAGTGATTTTTCTATTATAATCGCTCTTTACTCGAAAACCACTCGACTCTTTCTGCCCGAATAGTTATTTCCAGAAAAACTAAACATTATTATGCAATCATTATCATAATATATTCCGCGCTCCTCTCAAAATGTAAATATACCCTAAAAAAAAAAAAAAAAAAAAATGTATCTCATGACCTGTGTATCGATAAATAGTAATTTATTAATTAATAACTTTAGACTTTTAAATATATAAAAAAAAAAAAAATAAGTGTCTAATTAAATTAACTTAACTAGTGAATTCTGCCGATAACTTTGCACATCCTTGACGTCAGTATATTATGTCGGTATATCTTTAAATTACAATAATATATTAATATATACACGTAATTCGTGTAATTATATATATGTTTTTTTTTTTATCGAGATTGACTTTTTCGTTCCCCGTCACCAATGAAATTAGATTTGTATACATATTATTCCATCGTATAAATATACACAAATTTACAATTTCCTTTTACGACCGATATATATAATATGTAGCACCCGCAACCTCATTAATAACCGCGTTGAAAGAGACATTGAAGCGTTTTAAGCACCAGATAAACGCGTCTGAATTTTTTATATTTTTTTCAACACTTTTTGTCGTATGTATAATATATTTAATTATAAATGCATTGCATGCAACGCACAAAGGATTATATTATATACAAATAAACAACAGTTTTACCTTGTAAATATTTCAAATAATAAAAAAAAAAAAAAAAAAATACTTCTGTATTCAAATGACACTTAATCTATGTTTATATATATATATATATATATATATGAATGTCATAACGAATTTTACGTCTATAAATGCACGTATAATACGATTATATATTATAATTAAAGCTGTTCGAGTATAATTCCTATTTACGTATTTACCTAAATGTATATTGATTTCAGATTATTATTTTTTTTTCATCTGTTAATGATTTCTTAAACATAATTTTCTTTATTATTAATGGGAAAATAGGTGTAAGTAATACTATAGATAATATCAATATGCGTTGCCTGTTAATACATATTGACGTATGTAAGATTATACGTAGTGACTTAAACTAACTCAATGTTAATTGTGTCGAGCTATTATAAAAGTATAAAAAAATAATGTACACTTATATATTTTTTTGTACTATATTTTATACGTTAACGGTAATAAAATATTTGAATAAATATAAAGTATATATACAAAATACTAATTTTATTCATACAGATAAAGAAGAACATTAAACAAACCCGGTACCAGTTATATTACTGATTAAAATTGTAATTCAATATATATTCAATGTGTTTAAGTAGATTTTTCTTCTAATCATATACATAATGCATAAAACATGTTGTCGTAATATTTACACAAAAATATTGTCCATAAGAGCTATACCCATTATAATACAATATGTTAACAAAATCCATATAGGAAATACATGGACCTATTGTACGAAACGATTCTAAATATAATTTTTTCCAAAATACAATTGTTTACATAAATGGACACGTTTTTTGTCGCATAACACCTACATTACAAATTTTGGAACGTGTCACCCAGAAGTAAAAATGTATCGATTAATTGCATTATTGTATTAAATAGTGTATCAAAATCATACCGAAAATGTTATTAGTATGAAAAAGTTGTATACGAAAAAATTAGCATATATATAGTAAGATATCAATCTATATACAGGATCCATCTATGCAATTTTATTGTAATTATTTGGGTTTTCAATGATGTATTTTATTTATTTTTGTTGTAAATATAAAATAACGGTGATAGGTCATTATAGTTAGTGACAAAAGTAACATTTGATACTGTTAAAAATGTTTAACATTATCTAAAATCATATTGAACAATTTTAAAACAAACGAGATGGAACATTTATGTAGGTATCTACCTACTAATCCCGAGAATTATAGAAATTCCATTATTAAAATAAATTATCTTATTATTTTATTATACTCGATTTGGAATAGATAAAAACAGAATATTCAGAATAAATCTGAATATGACGAATTTTAAATCTATGTAAATCTCAGTTATGCCCTTGTTTATGTATATGTTAATAATGTTTCATGATTCATTCGTTCAAGTTTTGTCGATTCCAAAATTATCATTTCTAGATCATTTCATTTCCAGGCAAATTGATTAACTGTTTATCCATTCCAAGTCGAACCATTTAAAAATAAATTCAATTTAAATTTAATAATAATTTTATTTTCAGATATATTTTATAGATTATATTTCAAAAAATCTATGGAACTCCGTGTATACAGTTATTGTGTTCATAAAAAATCACAAAAATAACTGTCCTTACCAATCATAATACACTACACTGACGAAAAGAAAAACATACAACGCAGAAAATGCGTCTTAACAAAGGTTAAAAGAAGCACTTTTTAGAAAGTAACGTAGTTATACAGAATTGTCCTTTTTGTATTTATTCGATATAATATAGCTACTTATAAGAATAATTATTTTATACAGGCATACAGCGCGAGAAGGTGTTCAAGGCATTTTCTCTCGTGTACCTTTATTGAACCATCTTACAGTAAAAATTATGTTTTTACAAACTAAAATATCGTAGAATTTAGCAACAAACGAAAATTTTGGTGTCTATACTGGTAAGTGATAATACATGTATTCTATATAGGTACGTAATACGTAAACGATAACACGTTTTAAAAATCTGAAGCATTCAAATTGAATAGTTTATACTTAAAATTACTACGAAAACAAAATATCTTCTATGATACAACAGTAAAATCCGATTCCGTATCTATCGATTTGGTTGTTTCTAAGACTGATTTTTTTTTAAGATAATTATATGATAAACCATCAACTAATTTTCAATAAATAATTGGTAAATTCAAAACTCAAAATACTAGATAAATATCTCCAAACAATAATTATATACCTATATACAATTATTATACAATTATTTGAAATTCAACTGACACGTATAAGTATGATAATTTCTATTTAAACTAATAATATACTTCCTACTAATGGCAGCTGAGGTATTCCAAATAAGGTACAATAAATACATAGAGCATTTCCATATTTTGTAAACGCTAATAATACGATTGTATACTTGTACGATTGAATAAATAGATACTATCGATAGTGTATAAATTACTACTTATAACCTATCACTTACATGAACACTTTGACTGATGATATTTATCAATTTGTATTTTCCATTTATATTTTAATGCAGTCGTACACATACGAAGGTCGTCGATCTTTACACCGACGAAGTAACATACATGAAGTTATTGATCAGTACCTAATCGTTGTAATACCTATTGAAGAGGACGCCACACATTTTATAAAAAAAAAAAAAAAACAGTTTTGTGAAAAAACATGTATTCTCGGACTACACTAGTAATGAAGAAACCTAATTTGTATGCAAAAAATTATTAGACAGAGACATGTTCGATCGTTGTCCTTTTTTAACAATACAAAATATTGAAAATTTCTTAAATTTGGAAAAACTATTTTTGTTTTTTTTTTTTTTTTTTTTTTTTTTTTTTTTTTTTGTTTTTTTTTTTTGGGGGGGGGAGAATTTTTACAGATAGCATGAAATTCGTTTTATTTATGCTATCGTAAAAATACGATAGTTGAACATAGATAATTTTGTCTACTATGTTGTGTACAAATTTGACACAAAATTAATGTTACGACTCAAGTCGAGAAAATGGTTCTTGTAAAACGGTTTTGTTAATAAATATCGTGATTTGCTCTACAATGACACTGACACAGAACTATTTTTAAATTACTTTTAAAATGTACTTAAATATTTTTAAATTATCAGATTTTCATTTTAATTTGTAATTCCTAAAAATTGCTTAAACAGGACACAGGACACCATAAGAATCGCATGTGTGACGTCCACTTTAAATTCACTAAAATGTATTGTTTTTTGCAAAGGTAGTGGACATTAATTACTTATAAAGAAAATCTTATTTCAAAACTTTTAAATTAACTACCTAACTTAATTACCTTTAGCTTACTTTTGATCATTTTAATTGAACTTTTTACAGTTAATTTTCATAACCATTACCATTAAGTCAACATATTATGTTAACGACAATAATTTTTCCCGATTTAGGTGCATTATATTTAATTTAAATATAAATATATTTAATAACTAATACATTTACACTTGTATAAAATTTAAAAAAAAATTAAAAAGCAATATTAAAATGTACTTTATTCAATAGTACATTTTAAAAATTTGAATTATGATTTTCTAATAGAAAAAAGTTTTAGATATTAAGATTCATTTTTATATTATTGTTTATTATTTTTCCAGTGAACAATTTTTTATCTAGAAGAAGTCAAATAGATGTCTTATAATTTTTATATTAACGATAACCAATTGGTTCTATTTGGTACATTTAAGAGGTAATTTTCCAGTAATTTTCCTAAGCGTAAAAAAAAACTCCTTTTTATATGGTGTATGCAGTATTCTATAAATGTGTGGGAAAACAAAATAACTCAGATTATAAGTTAAATTATCATGGCAACCAATTTTTTTTTTATTATTAAATAAATATTAAAAATTATTATAGTGAACTTCGCTCCGAATCATTTCATTGAATACAATGATTTATCATTCCATTAAAACGCAATACATATCCACGGCAAGAGTATCCTGTCCGATAAGCTAAATGCATTCACCTTTACTGACTTACGACGAGCGAAGTACTTCTACCCCTATACCGACTGAACTCATTTATTTATTCAACAAGTGTCTGTTAATTGAAGTTTTTTGGGTTAATTCAACCGCGGTTGATTTTTCCTTGACTATATTCCAAAAGTATCCTTATATATTTATTGACGTCAGATTTGCAGTCTCCAAAAACAATGTCGGTCGATGAGGTTTATTGAATTTATGATATAGTTTTTAATGGATTATGTCTGTTACATTCCGCATTAATTTTGAATTCGAATAAAATACTACTATTGAAATCGATATCGTTCAAAGTTTTTGCACATCGAACACGGTCGCACTAATCGAATATGTACTCTGCAAGTTTATCGCATGCACCGTCGCATAATATATAATATTTTACCAAAGTACCATTTATATTTGTTCTATCGCAGGACTGGGTATATTCGTTGTGTAATATGGTATAGGTAGTACAAATACTAGTAAATAAAATAGTTTATTTGTTATCGAACGGCCAACAGTTACAGTCGTTAGAGTCTATGTAAATATCAAAATCCAATAATATTGTTCCCGAGTGACTGCAGGAGACCACAATGCAATATAAATACTCGATAAAATCGGCCGAGGTTATAAATATAGCGGCCCGGCACTTATTCGTGTTCATATTGATACGACGGTAATCCGAATTAGAATTACGTTCACCGAATAATAATGATAATAATAATAATAATAATAATAATAATATGAATAATAATAATATGAATAATAATAATAATAATAATAATAATATGAATAATAATAATAATAATAATAATAATAATAATAATAATAATAATAATAATAATAATAATAATAATAATAATAATAATAATAATAATAATAATAATAATAATAATAATAATAATAATAATAATAATA
>JAIPRL010000278.1:90793-161893 GCA_025469235.1 Pemphigus obesinymphae | reverse complement strand
TATTATCGATATCTACACACATATCTACACAACACACAAGTAATAAAGTAATAATTATTACTTTTTTGACGCTTACACGTTGTATGAGATATAGACATACACATATTTATTTTGTATTTCCAATAATTTATTTACGTAACACGACCTCAGAGTAAAAAGATTCTATCACGAAATGTTTATTCGCCGTTTTGGTCATTCGATGTTATGGTCATTCGCTGTTTTTATCATTCGCTATTTTGACGTCGCTATTTTTGTATTCGCTGTTTTTGTTACGCTATATATTGTCGGTGAGCCTGTTATATATACACTAATTTTAGCGATATTAAAATACGTTCACGTTCTATAACTACAATTTCTCTCTTAGTAGGTAATTGCAGAGTGAAAATTAATAAAAAAATATAAAATATGAGAATATTTACTATGTTTTTTTGGTTAAACATTTTTTTTCCGGGTTTTTTTTTTTAAATTTTAATATTGTAAAATTTCACGATTTTCAATCACGGATTTTAGGCTTTCAGAAGAACACGTTGAAAAAAACTCCACACTGCGGCATAGTAAATATATTCACATCTTTCATATTTTGTATACATTTTCACTCTGCGATCATATACAGAGAAAAGTTGTAATAGTTATAACGTGAACGTGATTTTTAACAAATATCGTGGCGGAACAACAATAAAAAACGGTGCATTTTAAAATTACTGTTAAAATATAATTAAATATTTTTAAACCGTTGGATTTTCATTTTTCTTAAAGTATCATAGAAATCGCCTGTCGAAAACCGCTTGAAAATTGGGTGTACAAAAAACGACTGCATAGAAAATGATGAAAAAATGACATCTCTATATAGTGATGACCGACTCTGCGCTCAACTCCTTCTACCCAAAAAGCGTATAGGTGTACACTATATGCAGACACGAGAAAAAAAAGAAAATTACATCATTGTAGAATCAATACACCCCTCGCTTGGCTCCGATAATACCCGAATAATGCCCGTGTCCAGAACTATATTATTATTGTTTAATTTTTCTTAGAGGACCAGTATACCGTCACCCGAAACCTTAAAATATTATCATTATTATAGAAAACCGGAACTGATAAAAAAAAAACCGTTAAATCATCGCGTAAGCTGTGACCACGATAAACATTTATACGTTAGACGCGCCCGATGTGATAACATAGCATCACACATCACAGATGTGATAACACGAGAATGTATAATGTTACTGTTCGGCGTCGTATCGTATGATTTCGAAAAATTAAATTGAAAAAAATTTCAACCCGCAAACAATAAAGGTACAATATATATATATATATATATATTATATAGCTACAGTAGCCGTGATCCCCACGATCGCGCCAACGACGTACGGAACAAACGAGGATTCGTCTCCGTCCCAAATTCACAACCGCCCCAGCGCGGTTAAAATATAATTTCGAAAAATATATATATATGTACTACTCGTGTAATATGAATTTTAATTAATTTTTTACTTTCTGCAATATGGCTCTGTGAACTTTTGTCGCGTTTAAAAGTTTATATCGAACGTATACATACATCACAGTGCACTCACGGTGAACACGTAATATACTTATACAGTCCGCGTCTATATAAATTACAATCAACGGGACGTTTCTTGACATTAAATATTCGAGAACTGCGTCCTATATACATACATATACATAGGTACCTAAATAGTTACATACAAAGTATAATAATTATACAGCGCCCATTAAAGCCATCCGATTCTCTGCGGACAATATTTGCGCACGAATCTTGCGCACACATATATACATATATATATAATATATATAATACATATATACATATATATATATATATATATATATATATATGTATACGGATATAGGCGTATATAGGTAGCTGGTACCTAATTTAAACGGTATTTGCACTCGAGTCTTGTACGGGTACGCTGCAGCACTGTACATTCAAATTACGTTATTATTCCGCGCGCAAGCCGTTGTGTTTAACGTGCGTTTTGTACGGAATATATTTTGAATTTGAATTCGAACGAAAAAAAAATCGAAATCTTTACCATTGTCGTAAACTACGAATTTAGCGATAAAAGCACGCGCAAACGACCTGCAAGTGCTCAGTGGAACAACACAACGGCGAGGGAGGGCGATTTGTATACTGCAGGGTCATCAGAGTAGCTAAGCTCTCCTTGACGTTTTCGTGGCGAACGCCTCCTAAAAGAATAACAGGAGTGAAAATATTTGACTTACACGTGACGAGGATTTATTTTCTCGGTAACCAGTATCGGGCAGTTCAAAAACACACAAAACGGTCAAAACGTTGTAAAAAATCAAAATAAATACGATTTCTCGTTTGGGTTCCGGTAAGAACTAGCTTATAAATAGGATATAAATATTAACTGATCGTGTTAAATCTTAAATCATATAATATCTTCTTGACCTAATCTTCTCAAATCTTAGCTCCATAACTGTTAGTCAAGCTCTTAACACAGCCGTCCTTTCTCACGCATACCATCCTCCACTTTCTTCCCATTAATGCTCCTCATACTGCTCCTCTAAAATCATTTTATAACTTTACAAAGCTCATTACCAACAGATCACTAATTTCTTTAGTTCTTTCAATTGGGAACGTACCTTCCTGTTATACTTCCCTGACGATTCTATGTCTGTCTTCTTGATGCTCTTCACTATTCAATTTTATCCTTCATTCCAAAAATCACTAGAAAGAACTAGTGTTTACTAAATCTTGCGCTCGTACCAAATTTAAATCGTCCCAGCTACTCTCTGATTACAAATAATCCTCTCTTCTTCGCGCTAAATTCAAATTCATCTTTAAACAATGCTCTTGTCTCTTGTACAGAATCATCTTTATTATGTAATATACGATAATTTTGGAGTTTCATTAGAAAAAACCGCTCTACTCCTTCTGTACATTCAAATGTTACACTCGACGGTGTACAGAGTACAAATCCTTCTGATACAACTAACTTGTTTACTAAATATTTTTATTTTGTTTTCACCCAGGCTTCTAACTCTCAGTATGTCTCTATCCCACTCAGAACATCCTATCTGCTACTTTTCCCTCCTGTATAATGCCCATTTTTCGATAAGTGACGTCTACCAATGTTTATGATCCTTTCACAATATTAAGTCTATTAGTCCTGATTGTATCCAGGGTGATTTTTTGTATAAACTCCGATCTGTTCTAGCAAAACCCTTATGGTTATTGTTTAGATATTTAATTGACTCAGATATTTACCCGTCTGCCCTTAAAATCGGCTCAATTAGACCAATATTAGTCTGGTGATTCTACGGATGTCACAAACTGCAGTCCAATAAAAATTTTACCTCATTTAGTAAAATTATTTGAAACACTTGTCCTTAATTCAATTAGCTCTTCTTTGAATCACATTCTAGTTAATGAACAGCACGGCTTTCGTCCTGGAAGATCAACTGTTACCTGTAATCTCAGTCTCTATTCGTACATATTTGATTCTTAACAATTTTATAATTGCCAGGCATATCTTACACCGATTTTTCCATGGCCTTTGACCATGTAGATCATAACTATCTCATGTCAACACTTAATTCTTTAGGCATCGGTGAACCTCTACTTTCCTGGCTTCACTAATATATTATATTTAGGACCCATTGGGTAAATTTTGATTCCACATCTTCAGATTACTTCACTCCCTCCTCAGGTATACCATAAGGTGCTGTTCTATCCCCTCTTCTGTTGGCCTTATTCGTAAACTCAGTCGCTATCATCCTCCAGCATTCCAAACTCCCTATCTTTACTGACGATATGAAAATCTTCTTCCGTATAAATTCTATCTCTGATTGTCATCTTCTTCAAAATTACCTTCAGCGATTTGTGATATGAGGTGAATTCTTGGACTTGCTCTTAATCTTTCCAAATGCTCGGTAATGAATTTTAGCGGCATTAATGTTTTAATCAAGTATACTTACACCGGCAATAATACCCCTTTGAAAATTTTTAATAATTCAGTAAAGGATTTAGAATTTATACTTACTCGCAACCTATGTCTCAATATGCATATTCAGACAATCTGTTATAAGGCTCTTAAGCTGCTAGGTTTCATAAATAGTGTCTTTGCAGATTTTCACTTACTATCTCCATTAAAGACCCTTTTGTGTTCCTTAGTTCGTCATGGCATTATACTGTGGGACGCGTCCACCACTTTTGCTCGTAACATGATTGAAAGGGTCCAAAGAAAATTCCTCCGTCATGCTGCTTTTAAATTAAATGTACCCTGTCCTCTTCACGATTACACACCAATACAATGTCTTTTTTCCTAAGAAAGTCACCACTCAGCAAATTTATCCTTCCTTTCTAATCTACTTTCCTCCAAAATTAACAACCCTGAATCACTTTCTCGTGTTGTGTTCAATGTCTCCTGGTGCAGTACGCGATCATCTTTTCCATTGCCTATTCCATTCCTCTAACTACTATCTCAACTTTCCCATTATCTGTTTTATGCGCATTGCTAATACCGACCCTTTTTTCTCCATCCTAAGTTGAGCCTAGTTTCCTTAAAGCTTTTTAGTATTATTAATTATATATATAAATATATTGTAATACTTTTTATTCATACCAAATGGGTACGTTAAAAAATACATTTAAAAAATAATAAGTTACCAATATCCATTCCCTAATTTTTAGGATAACCGCTTCTCGGTTTAAAACCACTTCCTACTTTTCATAATCGGTAACCGACTTTAAATCGCTTTTAATTTTTTTAAATATCTATCGTCCTCTTTTATGTCTCTTTATTGCTCCCTTGTACGTTCCACATTAGAATAGGGTTGTTAGAGTTCTTTGGGCCCCTCAAACTGCTTGCAACTGTCCAAAGAAAATTCCTTGCTGCTTTCCGCCTTAACATTGCTCACCCTCCGCATGATTCCCCTATCCTTCAACCTCTTCATCTCACCAATCTTACTGACCGCAGACATATTTCTAGCCTTTCCTTTCTTTCGAACCTTTTTAACAAAATTGATTCCCATGAACTTATCTCCATTTTAAATTTTAAAATTCCAATTCGTACAACCCGTTCAACAATTACCTTTCTTATCCCACCTTCTCCTACTCTCTTTTTTGATTCTTCAACTATTATACGCCTTATGCGGGCATCTAATAATGACCCTACTTTCACCAATAAGCCTTGATTCTTTATTACTTAAACTTTCATTAATTATAAAGAATTGTGTTTTTCATTATTTATAAATAATTAAAATTTTGTTTATCATCTTTTTCACCAATTGTTCTTTTTTGTTTTGTTTGTTTTCCTTTATATATATATTAAGTTGATCATTGTTATCTTTTCAATAATTGTATCTGTATTTTTTATTTTATTTATAAAAATAGTAATTAAAAAAATGTATAAAACCTTTATACAATTCACCCATCGTCCAGCTCATCTGTCTCTATACATTCTGGTCCTGATTATTAAAATCATTTTGAACGAACTTTTACTTTGATAATTATTGTATTATTAAAAAGTAAAAAGTAAATTATATTATAGGTTGGTATACAAAATTACAAGCACATTAAAGTGTATCTGTGACAAAATAAAAATAACATTTTGTAATGAATATATATGCTACGCAGTAAGCAGTATACACAGAATAGCATAATATGACAGTTGATGTGAAGTGGGAAACAATGACATTGACGACTACTTTTAAATTTATGGTTATTTTAAATTTCATTTTATTATACCAGTTATAAACAGCATCATCATTAGGAAAGAGCGGAAGACCATGCGTTATGTTAAAATGTCCAATTTCATGTAAACATATAAATACAAAATATGTCATATTATAATACAATAATTGTAGTATTCTATGATAATAGGTATCAGATATTATAAATAAAGATTAAATAATTATTATAAATATAAATTCCAATTACAAATAATAAAAAAAAAAACAAATAATATTGTAATATACCTAGGTATATATATAAATAATGATTTTTTTTTTTTCTGAATTTTGGAGTAACGATTCTTTTTTTATTTCACAAGTAATATCAGTTCTGTTAAAATTACCAGTAACATAATAAAAACCTGAAATATAATTTACGATTAACGGTTACTGACGACTGCTTCATAGATTTAAAAATAAAAACCGGGAATCGGTTTTCGATTCTCGAAAAACAGATTATTTTACCGGTTATAAACCCTGGTTTTCATATTATTATATATTGTGTTATAACTAAATTTCGAACTTGTATGCACTTAAAATATTTAAAATAATATGCATTTATGCAAAACAAATCTTAAAATATGCACTTAATATGATCATATATATTTTAAGAAATATACATTTATTTATAAATGCAACATTTTTTCTTACTTTAATAAAAAAAAATGGTCAAAAATAAATATTAAAAAATAGCAAATGAGTAAAATTGGGTTTTTATATATAGGTACTTACTTATATACTATTTTTTTAATTATTCATATTACTATTTTCATGAAATCAATATATTTATATTATAGCTACAGAATATAACAATAAAATAACAATATAAAAAAAAAACAAATTAATTATTGCATACTGTTTCTTAGCAAATTTTAAAAATTGAATATGGATTTTTAATCAAAATTTAATAAGATCATTTTTATTTTTTAGTTATAGACATCAACTTAACAACAATTAAAAAAAAAAAGGAATTAAAGTATATAATATATAGGTGTCTACTATCTAGATATTAAATAGGTACATTTATGTAGGTTAAAGCAGTATTTATTTGTAATACATGAATTTATATACGAAAAAATTTCATCATTTTATTTTTTCACATAAAAAAAAACTTTAATGAACTTTTCTAACGAAATATGCCTAAATATGCAAAGTTCTTCAAACACTCCGTTATCCCTAAAATATACATTTATAAATGCAAAATGATTTTTTTTTTTCTATACATTCTCTGCTAAACAAATCGTCCCATCGAAATGCATAGGTACATTTAACAAAAATATAAAAATGCATACAAATCCCGACTCTATATTATATTATAGTTATAACTTATATAACGGGTAAATAAAAACCAAAAATACGCGTTACCCGTAATATTTTGTGGAATTCGATTGAATAAACTATTATTTTTCAGTATTTGACCGAAATTATTTTTACAGTTATGGCGACGATATTGTTTATTTGATTTTTTGAAAAAAAAAATATACGAAAAATAGCAAAAAAGTGAAATTGTGTTATAACAATATAACACGGTGCCGATGGAGGGCTTTTCAAAAACCCTACGACTTAAAATAAATACTCGAGGGCCGACATTCAAGCCATCGTCTCCTGTGAAAATTGGCCGCAATCGAGCCCCGGCCTAAACAACCCGGATACGAGCATATATACACTGTTCATGAATTTGGCTCCAAAACTCGTGCCAATATTATATTGTACATGTATATTATATTGTATACGTGCAGTATACGCATAGTTCTAAAACATTAAATTAATTTCTGTGTTTTGGCTCGAGTCTCTCGTTTCCTAAGCACAGTTTAACAACACTTTGCCTCGTCTGAGGAAAACTATATAATATTATATACTATTATATTATGCACACACACACATATATATATATTTTATATATATTTACACACACATATATATATATATATATATATAAAACCGATTTTCGCGCCGTTTAAATTGTCATAATAATATATATATTATTATGATCTTGTGGGCGGAGGCAAATGCCGTGACCTGGCAATTTTGTCATTAGGTCGAAAAATTAATAGTCTCAACCGGCTGTTTAGAAATCGTAGTAAAAAATCAAACACAAACTTAAATATACGTTAGAAAAATAATACACCAACACAATAATATGGAAGACGCAATCCTCTCTCGATGCTGTTCTATTTTTTTTTTTTCATTTTTATAATACAAGTACATTCATTTTTATTCGTAACAATAATAGTATATTATAATAATTTTATTGGTGTCGTTGGCCGACTGTCATCATAATTCGTGAAAATGTCATTATATTAACAACAAATTAACTCATAATTTCATAAGAAAAATAACTTGTCTTAGTTTAAGTTAAATTAACCCCAAAAAAAAAAAAAAAAATTCAGTTAATATTTTTACAAAAAATAATTTCAATTCTTTTACGTTTAAACATCAAACGAAAAACAGAATGTGGACTTAACTCGGCTCGGATTAAAAAAGTCCATTGTTCGAATTCAAATTTTTTTTTTAAATTATTCAATTAAATGTAAAAAATGAGCACATATTTATTATTTTTCAAACATCAAGTGTCTATTAGGTACCTATCCATTTTTTAACAATTATTACATTTGAATTTTGATTAACATATATGTATACTGTATAGGTTTAATGAACTCACGATAGTTGATTATGAAAATTAACTAAAAATATCAAATTAATGAGGAAAATTAACCCAAATAAATTTAGGTAAATATACCCAAAACAGTGGCGTTAATTGGACTACGCAAGGTATACATTTGCGTATTTAAAATTAAATATTATAGTAATTTGACCCGTGTAATAGGTAGTATGGTTATTGGCTTGTGCCTTTCACTGATCAACTTAAAAGGACGTCGTACTTACAAATATTTTAAACACGTTAGAAAAACGAAACAAAAAAGCAAATTATAAATAATAATATTATCTAGCGACCTATGTATCTTTATTTTCGATAAATTAATTTTTTCAGGATTTATAGTTATTGAAAAAATCAAAAAAAATCAATTTTTCAACAGCTCATAAAACGTGTAAAAATACACATATTAAAATTTGGCTACCTAGGTCATTGGATAATTTCTTTTTTAATAATTTAATTTAATTCAATTTTTCTACAATATTCTTAAGTTATTAAAAATGAAAAATGCGTAATGATGTTTTTTTTTAAAACAAATTTCGCACTTACGCAACAATAAATAATGGTATTGACACAAGACTATGGGTAAATTACTTTTAAAATATATTTAATTATACTCAAATTGTTGGATTTTCATTTTTCGAAAAATTTCATAACAATCGCCTATACAAAATCCATTGAAAATTAGGTGTACGATGTCCTCTTAAAAATTTTAAAAACCATGAACATTTTACTATTCAAAATACGATAATTCATGTCTGTACTATTATATTGGAAAATGAGTTGTTTTATTTTTTCTGAATTAAAATTTCCAGATATGGCTGTGGCCTGCATAAAAATATGCATACTTATTGAAAAAAATATTAAAATGACGCCACTGACCCAAAAAGCATTCAGTTAAAATTTTAGTTAACAAACAATAATTTCGACTCGTTAAATTGAATGGGAAAAACAGTAAAACAAAATATACTAATATAAGTCAGTTAAAGTATGAGTTAATTTTTATGGAAATTTATTTTAAAAAGTGTATACAAAAATAGAAAATGGAAAAATGTATATACCTATATACTTATTATTATTATTCTTATTATTATGAAGAGTTTTAAGTATTAAAATTAAAATTAATATAAAAATTAATTTAGATTATTATATATTATATAACGATACTTGCAGGATTTCGTTCGCCCGCTAGTGTTATTCATTTAACTGGTTACTGGATAATTATAAAACTCAACTGTAAAAAGATAAGCTGAATGAAACATTGATACGCCAGTTGAGTTGGTTCTTTAATGCCAAAAATAATCAATTGTTTGAAATAAAAAATTAAAAAAAAAAAAAATTGATTTTTCAATTTAATTGCACATTTTAACTAGTATTATTATCCTCCACCTATATGTAAAAATACAAGATTAATAAAATGCAAATTATATATTTGTATTATCAATATAATATAATATAAACTATATGTTAATGGAAAAATAATTAACTAGTTGTATTAAAAACATTTTTTTTTTTTTCTAAATAAAAATATAAATAGTTAACTCCATTAATAGTCAATATATACCCTGCACCAGTGGCGTACACAGGGGGGATACGGGGGATAGATCCCCCCTTGATCTTTTTTTTTTTTTTTTAGATTTTTTTGCCTTTATAGTGTTTTTGTAATGATAATATTTTTTATCAATTGTATTTTCTTTTGATGAGATAATGATATGTTCTATTTTATATTATTGTATAAATTGAAAAAAATCTATTCATACCCCCCCCCCCCATTTACAAAATACATACACAATCCAATATAATATATGAATTGTGTCGTAAATAACGTATTGGTATATACTTAC
Source organism: Pemphigus obesinymphae (assembly GCA_025469235.1). Classification (NCBI taxonomy): domain Eukaryota; kingdom Metazoa; phylum Arthropoda; class Insecta; order Hemiptera; family Aphididae; genus Pemphigus; species Pemphigus obesinymphae. The sequence continues at coordinate 151,672 of JAIPRL010000278.1, read as the reverse complement.
ACATAATATTACGCAATCAACTCGCGTATGATTTTCCAGGGGATTTCTAGCGAGCGACGTTCGTCTTTTACGTTATTCGTTTTTAAAACATCCAGCATCACATCGTGAAAAAACCAAAATCCTCTGATAAAAAAATAAAAACAGTAAGTATATATACGCGAGTTGCGAGCCGTCGTCATTCGTATACAATATAAATAACGCACATTTCCCCAACGGGCCCCCCTCCTCCCCACCCCCAAGTGTTGTACGCGAGTACAAATATGTCCAATGCGGTTTGTGTCGGTTAGTAGGGAAAAATTTTCGTTTGCAGAAAACCGGTTTTCAAAAGTTATTGAAGAAAATAGCAGGGGGGCGGCGCTGGGGAAATGGGTCAAAATTGAAAATTGCATTTTTTTGCGCTTTTTCCATTCATCGTCCGTTATTGTATTGTATCGTGGACGAAAAACTTTCGTTTGCGGAAAACCGGTTTTCAAAAGTTATTGAACAAAATAATAACTGGGTAAATGTACGTATAGGTATAATTAATAGGTATACATACCTAATATAATATACCTACAGGTAGCTGCGTATATAATTGGGTTACCGCGTTTATGTAGTATTCGCGGGACATTTGGAACCGTCGCAACCGCAGACACAACCGTATACGCGAACAAAATACAACGCAAAATATATTCATGTAAAATAATACGTTTCGCGCGTTCTTCAGAACTCCAGTCGAACGACATTAACTCGGTAGGTACGTCACGGTATAATCCTGTCATCCCGCCGTGTAACCGTCATAATCAAAAGAACGGATTTACACGCAAATGCCTTGTATTTATATATATTAGAATGAGCTATTTGAAATCCGATAAGGAAAAAAAAACGTGCGCGATTCATATCGTTCTCGTGTGTCAAACAACACCGATTTCATTTTGTACACTCGCCTACTTTGCATATTTTTAATTTTTTTTTTTTTTTTGCCTTTTTAATGCATATTTGTCGTTTTTTATAGTGCATTTTCATTATTATTTATTTATTTTTTTTTTATTTTTTTTTTTACGCACATTTTCACGTATATCCAGCCATAAAAATGTGTGTACCTATACCTAATTAAATACGTTTTGAATACTAAATATTTTAAAATCACAAGTAACGACTACTTTCCAGTGCATAACAGTGTAGAATTTATCCGACAACAATAATGTGCTGGATTTATATCGTTTTTATGAAAAATAACGACAATTTCATTTTGCGCGTTTTTAAATTTTAAACGCACGTTTCGTAGCATACCATTGTAATATTTTTAAATGCACGGTTTCAGAACTTTTCGCGCATATAAATCTGTTCGTTGGTCATAATTAGGGCCCGGACGTTGACGCCCCAAAAACTTACACAAAAATACCCTTAAAAAATTTAATAGGTATACTAAAAACGTAAAAAAGACTTTTAAAATTGTTTAAATTACTTAAATTATTTATTTTTTTTTTAGTTATTATTTTATTAATTACAATTAATGCACGTGCATATTAAATAACTAAAATACATATAGGTATTGAAGTTTGAATTTGAAAATTGGTTTCGTGTAAAAAATAAAAATATATAAATATATATAATTATAATAATAGTGAACTCGTGAATTTTCTGACGATTAAAGAAAAATAGTTAAAATATGACCTAAAATAACAAAAAATGACCTTAAAATGTCAAAAAATGCAAAATGAAAATTAGTTACTAAGATTCGTATGTCATTGAATCATATTTTTAGCTAACAAAGCTTCACCCAAGACGTTCTAAAAAAAAAAAAAAAAAAAAAAATGCAAAAGTCATCAACATCAGGGCCATATAGTCATAACACTCGTAATATATAAAATAATCATCGGTAGTCTTCGCGAATACTGTATATTATGGGCCCTGATCTCCGAATTACGGAAAAAATTCGGTATTTGGAAACTTTGAATGTGTGCTTAGCTATAGGAGTGCCTATGCGATAGGATTATATAGTGTTCGACGAATGAAATAAATATACGTGATACTTCTATATCGTGATTTTTTAAGGTTTAATATCTGGACATATTTGAAAAGTATAATTTTTTTTCCTTCTTTATGTTGAAATATAAATTCTATGTAAAAAAAAAAAAAAAAAAAACGTAGACCTCTTGGATTACATTCTTATTGCGTACTTATATAAATAATGTACGATGCCTTTAATATTGTAAATACTGAGATCATTTGTACCCCATATATACATTATGTGATACAATACTGATACAATATATGGATGATATATTGAATTTTCGTGACATAGTCATAGCTGTATGCTGCAGTTGTCGATGTGGACATTTGGATTAAATATATTTTTCAAGTGGAGAGATATTCTGTAAATTATTATACGACATAAATCAGTAACTAAAAAAAAAAAAAAAAAACGATCAAGGAGTGAATAAATATATTTTTCTAATCTCCGTCCCCGTAAATACGTTTTTGAATTATGATAAGGTTATTATTATTATTATTATTTGTTTTTTTTCTATATATTAACGTAGGAAATACCTATATATGCGGTTTTAATGTTTCGTGTTCAATATATTTGCCCCGTTTGTCGTTATGCTCTATTATATTTAGTATGCGTAGAGCAGGATTTTTCATTTGGTAATACGTAATATTCAGCGTGTTGCAGGTGTCTTGTGTTTAAATATTTGAGACTTGTGCGTATTATTTAAACAATATCCATCAAGCGAACGTATGGAAATTCGTACGATACATTCTTGGGGGCAACATACATCAATGCTGCACATAATATTACGTTTGGTGTACTTTCCTTTGATATTTCGCCAACTTAACGTGATTGTAGTGGTCAACATTTAGAAATAATATGGATAGACCTCCGTACAAGACGTAATAATCGTATAAAAACTGACTTTATATTGAACAAATAAAATTAAATATTATTAGTAAATATATACATTTTTTTTCAATATAGGTAAATTTATAGGTAATATTAAGCTGCTAAAACCCGTAAAAGTATAACGGTCGAGAGAACACATTTAATTTAACATTCACTGTTAACAAATGTCTACACCAGGGAACGGAACCTAAATCATTTTTAATGTTTTCGTTCTGATTCCTGATCGTTGACTTTAGTTGAATAAATGTTCCGGTTGAAACGTATTTTTAATGACATTCCAGCTACCTATTAAATGTGAACTAAGGGTTAAATTACTATACGACTTGGAATCAATAACAGTTTTGGAACTTTTCAGAAGATGTAAAAATAATTACAGTTTTAGGTTCCAACGCTTGCATTTTAGTGTAATTGTAAACAGAGTAAAATAGATTATTAACACTAGGTATAGTATATTATAAAAATATTTAACATGACATTAGAAAATGACATACGTAATATTATGATTCATAATTAAGATGACTGACTGAGATGAAAAAAAAAAAAATAATAATAATTAGAGGGAGGAGAGACAAAGGGTGAAATTTCGCGGCCACAAGAAAATGAGATATGTACATATGTATGTATATAAACGGGAAAATCGGTTGGAGTTGTAGGTTAGGTATACTCTCTAATATTGATATGAATATTATATTTACCCTTATAAGGAAGACCGGAAAGGATGCGAAGGAGTCGTCGACTTTTTGATGTTCGATAGGAAAGGCCTGGACCGCCGGATGCTGAATATTGACCGGGCTGAAACCGCTTTCAAAATGTTAGAGAGGTGTGCGCGGACGAAAACCTCTGCTGTAGACAGAATACCTCCGAGTTTGGACGTCCGTTGACGAGAGAATAAATTTCTTATCGGCGGCGCCCGTAAACCGTTGGACATGGCGAAGAAAGTGGCTGTTTGGATATAACAACGGTCGGGTCTTATCGAACCGGCGATTTTCGAATGCGATGGTGATTGTGAATCGGACGAACAAGAGGCAATTTTGTGACTAGATGCGAGAAATACCATTGGTTTGTTTGCCATTTCATTCGTTGGTCGTTAGTAATTTCTGTTTAATATTGGGGATAAGCCCGGGCACCGCCCCAGTAGCCGAATATGCACTGAACCATTGCGAATTAACAATGCATTTTGTGCCATTCAAAATATAGCCTCTTTTAATACGAGCATTTGAAATAATTCTTGAGATTTTATTTTCAACGGCTTCTAATCGGATCCGGTTTGAATTTGAAACGATGGAACCTCACACTCGACCTGTGTAGATTACGATAACTTTGGTAGATATAATTTCTATAGAACTTTTTGGATTTTGACATTAGTTTATCATCATATCATATGATGGTGTCATGTACATTGGCGATTATACTGCAGATTACTGGTGGCAGTTGTAAAAAATCGCCAAACAATATAACGTATAATAGATGTTACCAAACGGTTCATTAATTCGTAATATCACGTTTCAAGTCGCCCACTATATTATTTATAGAAATAACCAATTTATAGAAATAACATAAGTAAGTTTACATTTTCTGACAATCGACTTTTTGATTTTATCAAAATAGTAATTTATTGAATGGCATTTTTTTAAATTTATTGAAAAATAAATATAGGTGTTTATAAATTTGTATTTTTTTTTTTGTTATAACGAGTCAATTCATCAGGTATTCTTTTCATTGAGTTAATAAAAAAATTCCCAAAAACCATCTCTCTTGGTGAAATTGAGAAGTTATTCCATCATTTCAGAAAATTCAATAGTTGAAATTTTAATATAATTACAGTATTACTAATTTACAATATATATTTATTGAAGAAAAATTATGATAATAAAATTTCTAGTGGGACACCTGCATCTGTATAATATAGGACACAGGGGTATATTTGTATGTCAAAACATACAAATAATGACACAATTAATGTCATTGTTGTCTATACTCGGATCAAAAGAGTATGCATTTGTATACGTAAAATTTGATTCATTATGTGTCCCTGTAACATCCAATTCTATTTCAATAATATTTAAAAATTATTATGTACCTATTATGTATCTGTTATATTTGAATTTATTTAAAAAGAATCAAATAATGTATCACATTATTAAGGGTCCAATTATTATTAATATAGATTAAAATATTAAATATATTAATACAGTACTAAAAAATGTGAAAAAAAGTACAAAAAAAAAAGAAAAATGTAAAATTATATAAATTATAGCACAATATATTATTATATCATGGAAAAAAAATGTTCCTTATGCGCAAGAAAATATACTGTAACTCGAAAATAAATAATTTAAACAGTTAATTTCATAAATGTCTCATCTATCCTTACTTCCCTCTTCGTCGCCACTTGTCATTTCTTATAAACTTTATTTTTTTAAGTTCACTGGCTTCTTTATTTCATTTTGAATTTAATTTCTTTTTGTGTAATATCTACTTATATTAAATCATGTAATACAATTTTGAGGCTATCATGTAGCAAAATAAAAGCTACATAAATAAAAGTGTATATTTCACGAAACATTAAAAATAAAGTTTTAAAATAAAATAAAACTAAGCTTACGAAAATCATAAAAATCTAAATTTACTACTTTTACTCGGATGAATTCGTTGTTTTATTCTTCGGGCTAGTTAATACACAAAGTAATTATACACGAAAAAATATGCTTGAAACTGTATAATTATTATTATATTTTAATTATTTTATACGATAAAATCATATATTATTTTTACAGTTGTACGAGTGAGTACATATACATGTATACTCGTAATATAATATATTATCCGACAGCACTCCCCTGCCGTATAGGACAAAATGATTCTAAAGTCCGCAATTGTTTTCAAAATTGACGTTATTGTATGCCATCATAGTATACAGAATTTTACGTACATTTTTAGCCAAAATAAAAAACGAGATTTATGGATCAATATTAATATAGAAAATTAAAGAAACGTCGAAAAATATATGGCAAATTGTAAATTAAAAACGGTCTCCTGAACTATAATAGGTATTGCAATAAACTATATTATTATATGTAACGTGGTAGAACTTTTTCATTCTAAGCCATCGACTTAGGTGCTTGAAAGTTATAATACTGTATTTCTATGAGTATACTTAACTATTTTTCTGATTACTTTGAAAATTTTCTCGTTAAAACCCGTGTGCTCCATGTCGACCATCCGGTTCAAAACTGCGACAACTCAAAAGAATAATATTAACACCTGCACCGATGTCTGATATTTTGAATTAAATTCAACAGCACGATAAGAATTTAATAAATTATACAGACGTATATATATATATTATATAATAGTGCTTATTTCGTTTTAGAATATTGAGCGTAAAATACTCGCTAATATGGTATATATAATATTATGGTCGTCTTCCCGAAAAAAAAGTACATTTTTCGAGTTATTGCGCAGTTTTCCACGGGACGATTGATATTAAAATATGAATTTTATTTTATTTATATATATTTTTTTTTTTTGATCCGTACAAGTAGCACTGTAGCCTTTGAGAGTAAATTGTAAAATGATTAAATATAATAACAATATAAGAGGAAAGAAAAAACAATAACTGGCTAATATTAGGGGAGACACCCAGCAGTGCTGCCCGACAGGAGATTGTTATAAATAGAGTTGTATAATATAGCGATGTTCGTGTAAGGCTATAATGTCCATACATAACATTATAATATTATGTTAACATGTGTAATGTATACATTATATTATACACTGTATACATGACGCCAATATTATTATCACGAAGATGCGACTCCTAAATGGGCGAGGGGTGCTAAAGCCAAAATACAGAAATTATACTCTAATTTTTATACGCGTGATGCACTCCAATAAAAGTACGTTTTTTCAATAGCTCATTATGAATTAGCCATCCTTCCCGTTTGTTGCGCAGAGATTTTAGGATTTTAGGATTTTAGTAAAAAAACAGAAAAAGTCGTTTAGGTACTTAAATTCACTATAGCAGAAATCGCTTGCGAAAAATATGGCACAAAGGGTTATGCTTTCTTGGAGGAAATGTGTTGTTTTGCTGTTTTTTAAGCTTGGTGGCCCTTACGCGACAATTTTTCAGGGCTAAGGAGCCCCCTCCCCCTTCGAGCTGGTTTCCGAGGAATATCTTTGACGTGTCGACAAAAATCTAAAAAGGCCCTGGGTTTCGATGAATTAGCCCTGTGCCCAGTGGACAACTAGGGCGCAGCGTCTGTAAGGCTCTGTTCTGAGGGGATATAAATTGAGAAATATATTAGATTTCCCACCAATAAACAATATTTAGGTAGTACTAATTTGCAATGAGCAATTTCCATTTGTTGGCATTTTGAAGAAAATAGTACCTAGGTATAATACTAGGTACTATACTAATCAAACATTTTTATGAAACTATTTGTTGTTAATTTTAATAATATTATTATAAATACATTGTAATATTTTCGTTAATATTATGCCAAAAACTTTTAAAAATTTGAAAATACTTAAAGTTATAAATGACAGTATTTCCAAAAGAATAATAGATACTTAATTATATCTGTTATTTCAAATGTTATATTGGCTCGAACAAAAAAAGAAAAAAAAAATTAACTTAATTTAAGTTAATAAGTTTTTTTTTTTTAACTTAACTTAATCGTTAAGAAAAAAAAAATACTATTAGCTTTTAAACTTTTACTATTTTTTTCTATTAACTTAAATTAATCGAGTTAAAAAAAAAAAATCATAACTTGCCCCCAGAATTGGTATATACTACCTATACTTATATTATATTATTATTTCAGTACCTAATATAATATAGTATAGCTATGGCAACTTTATTTGTTATTTTACCATTTATAAAAATATTCCATTATCAAAGTTCTTTTTTCTTTACGCTTAAGAAAACTAATGAGATTACCAAAAATGTACATTTAGAAAGTACTTATATGTCAACTGTGTCACAATTCGTCATCAAAAATCTCTTTACTCCAAAACTCCTAGTGTAATTCTCCTGTCCGAAAAGTTGTTTCTGAGAAAAGGAGTATATATCATAATAAAATCAATAGATTCCTCACAATCTAAAATAGTAGAGTTCCTCTATCACGCAGAAAACATGAAAAAATAACACCCAACGAAAAATTCGTACCTATAGGTAGTGTTAATATATTATAGTTATGTTGTCAGCTTTTCCAAAACCAGCTGTCCAATTTCGTTGACATTTCGCAAATGTATTCTGGACAAGTTTCGCAGTGACGCGTAAAGTTATATTTGAGTTCGGTGTTTTATCTTTATTGTTTCATTACAAAGTTAATATAATTATTAAATATCTACTCAAAACTTATTACACAAGGTATAATGTTACGCAATACAAATGTATAAATAAATAATAATATTACGAATATTATTATTATTAAAACAACTATAGAACACGTATAGTTATCAAACATACATCACTACCAGTGTAGGGACTTCTTCTTCTTCTCCTCCTCCTCTTCCTCCTCCTCCTCATCCTCTTCCTCCTTCTCCTTCTCCTTCTGCTTCTACTTCTCCTCCTTCTTCTCTTTCTACGCCTTCTCACCCAATTATTTCGGCCACTCTGGTCTCACACTTCCATTTAACTCTATCTCCCGCATCTTCTTCACTTATCCCCACCTTCATCATATCACTCGTAATCACATCCCCACCTCTTTTTTGGTCTTCCGCTCGCCACTCTTTCCATTAACATACATTTCCTTCACAAATCTTGGGACTTATAAACGAGATATGCGATTTTTTTTTATTTCGATAAAAAGTTACCTATTTATCTTTTATCTTTATCAAGATAAATCTTTCCGGTTCATCTTTTATCTTTATTTAGATAATTCTATTCCAGTTATCTTTTATCTTTATCTAAATAAATTTTTAGTTATCTATTCCTCCAACACTGATCCCTATAACTAAACAATTAAGATAAATAATAAAATATATTTCCATGATTAGGAGAATTATTTAAAAGGTTTCTCAACTAAATTCTGTTCCGCCATTCGACGTATCTGTCAAAATTATATAAAATTTCTAAAATTATCACATATCACTTAAAAATTAAATTTCTACATACCATACTCTCCCCCGTGGCGTAATGAGGATAGCGATGAGGATATTATTATATATATTATGTAAAAACTGAAATCATTTACTTTGTTTATGTATATTTTTAAATTTCAAGTTTTAACATCCAAATATACAAAATTATATGCTTGGCAAAATAAAAATAAAAGAGGTGAAAAGTTATAGGTAATAAAATTAGGTATATAACAACCTGTCATTAAAACATATTAAGTCAATTATAATTGAATAAATGCACCATAATAAAATATTAAAAAAAAAAAAAAAATCGATGAATCTGATATATTATATTTCGGATAAAGACACGCTACTTTTTATTTCATTTTTCAAATTCCGAAATTTAGATTTAAATTTTTATAAAATAAAAACATGCATTTTTTAAAAATATGTATTCTTAATTCCATATAAAAAAAAAACTCTTATAAATGAATGCAGAAAACTTTCGGAACATAATGGCATGTCTATAAAAAAAAAATAATCCGTGAAAAAATTACTAACTTACACAACAAATTATTATATATATTTTTTTAAGTTTCAATAAAATTAAAATAACACATTTTTTTATTGCTCAAAACGGCTTTTTGTATAGGTACTAAATTCGTTTAGTAGTCGTCCGCAAAACGTAAAAAGCATTATATTTGCTATTCTATTTGCAATTCGGGCTAAAGGTTTTGAAAGTTGAAATTTTAAATGTACATGTAATACATTCCAAAAATTCAAACCAAAATCTAAGTAGATTATAATGTGTATAGTATTAACATAATATTATATGATATATTATTAAATACATTAACTTTATAACTTTGTTATACAAAAACTGGAAAGGTACACCGAGACGATCCCTAATTTAATAAAAATATATAATTACATGCTTGATATTAACATTTTCAAATTGCATTAATTTATGCATAGGGAGATGTAAAAGTAAAAAATAAAAATAAAAACGTGATATAAAAAACAATAAACATAATTTTTGGGAAATAATACAAATAAAAAATGTTACTGCTCTGTTATAGAACAGTCTTATATACTGATTACACTTTGAGTTTATATCGTTATATTTATGCGTAACGACGAAAAAGTCGTTTAGAATAAAGGCGGTAAAAATATTACTGCCTTATAGAAGTGGCGTAAATTATAAGTTATAACCATAAATCCGCATTTTTGTTTTCTTTGGCATCGGCTGTAAAATTGTTGTAATGATGTTGTAAAAGAACCGATAAAAATATATAATCTCGAGGAGGAGTGAGGCTAATTTCTTGGATCTTACGATATATTATATTATATGCAGCCGCAAAGCTGGCAAGTATACACACACTTTACATTTGGTTCACATTTAACATTATATTATTTAAATGAATCGGTTATTTATGAAAATTCCAAAAAGTAAAACTTTCGGAAATTTAAAAAAAAAAAAAAATTTACGTCCACAATATATTCTACATAGAAAAAATTACAAAAAATCTATGTTATTCGTATAGGTACATCACACTTATTTAAATATGTATATGATTATGAAATTTTGAAGTAAATTTCTAAACTAAATACAATAATTTAAAAAATTTGGATTTAACACCTTTCATAAACAAATGTGTGACTTAACCCCTTTCATAAATTAATGAGCTACATTAGGATGAGAATATCTAGCAGTACCTACCTAACGAAACTAAAACAACTAAAATAATATTTTGTAATTTATATATTTTACTCGTATATTGTCAGTGAGAATAAAAAAAAAATATATACATTAATCCGAATAACATTTTATATATTTATGTATATAAATATATTTTAATATATGAATAAACTTCAAATATAGGAAAAAATATGAAAAAGAATAACACATTTTAAATGAGTATTAAAAACTATTTATTTTTATATAATTATCAAAAACTTTAGAAAAAAAATAAATAAATAAAAACTTGACTCTTAATAATATTTTATGTTGAAAATATTAAGTACATATTATAAGTATATATATTAATATATATATATATAAATATCAATTGAACTAAAACATTTTAAATTACTATAGTATTATAAAATATTAATTTTTATATAATTATCAAAAACTATTTAAAAAAATAATGTAAAAACTTATTTACGAATGGGGTTAAGTCCGCTACTTAATACCTTTTAAAAATGAATTGAAAATTGAAACACCCATACAACAAAGAGAAATGCATATGTTTGACTCCTTTCAAGAATAAAAGATGCGTTTATGTAGACAGTAACAGATAATAAACTGTATTAAAAAAAAAAAAAACGATTTTCCAAAAAAAAAAAAAAAAAATGTCATTTAGCCCATTTCAAAAACAACCGATTCGAATATAAAACGATTTCCCGTTAAACTATATATAGTCGTATCGGCTGCGGCTAAAAATTAAATAGGTACATATTATTATATAGTCCAATTGGATTCTTCATTTCTTCTCAAAATTGAATATTTCGTTTTTTGATTAAAAAAAATTAAAAAATTAGATTTTTATAACATTTTCAAAACGTACAATTTAGACACGGCAATATTTGAGTAGCGTATACATATTATGGTATAATAATAAAAAAAAAAAAAAACGCACGTTTTTTTTCTTTTTTCGGCGCACACGAATTTTATTTATATTACCTTCCGCGTCGGTTATACTCGAATTGCCTGCCGTATTTTTTTTTTTTTTTTTTTACCCAAAAAAGGTCATTCGAACGATTGCCTCTCCAGCATCGGCTAGTTCAACAAACATTTCATACTCGAATTGCCACCGATAAAAAAATCAGAATAGAAATTGATAATTTATAATAATCGATATTTTATATTTTCGTATCTAGCGGAAATTATTCGTATTACAGGTATATTATAATATTAGGTATAATACGCGCAGTGGATGCACGTGTTAATTTATTAATTCTTTAATCGATGCATTTTTTGTGTAAATTTCAAATTTTTGAAACGCTACAGTTTTGCCACAACAAAATTTACTTTTGATGACACTGTAGCGGATCGTCCACTAATCACCGACATTTATATATTATATACAATTTATTTTTCTCCGTAAATATATTTTAACGCAATAATAACACACCGATAAACATTAATTAATGTGCCGATGTTCCAAAATAAGTTCTCTAATTACTATTATAGGCAATAGCGTTAAAAGAATCTTATATTGTACAATTATTATTAACGGTAAAAACTAATATTAATTGTTATAAATAATGAAATTGACCGTTCTTTTTTAGATGTTATATTTTACGATAAAAATTGATATTTTGATGTTTATGTATAACCAATAAAGGTTCATGGTCATATCGTTTCGTATAATATAATATTGCTGGGTTACGACATTTATGGGAAATATATTTTATTACAAATTATTTTTAAAATGTTATCAATAGCAAACGGTTTGTAAACATTTATCGTAAATATATAGGTTCCTCAAGACCAAATATTTGTATGCGCAACATAAATCTAGGGAAATTTGATTTTACGATAATTTTACGAATTTATCCTAGCAATATAAGTAATACAGATAGTTACGTTATAGATATAATTATAATATTATATACATGCGGTAATATTATGTAGATATTATGTTATTAGTGTACTAACTAAAACTGACGATAGACAAACATTTTTAAAATTAACTGATTATATGATACTATTAGGTATAATATATAGGTAGATGATGTCAGCGCAAACATATTTTCGACGAATAAACTGGCATTACCATCTTATTTTTATCCATTTAAAAACATCTTGGAAATACTAAATAAAAAATTGATAACAACATTATCTAGTGCACGGAGTACAGGCATTTTTCAACATATCGATTTTTTCAAGATTTATGGTTACTTATTTAAAAATATATAAGAAAAAAATAGATTTTTTAGTTTTACCAAATCACAAATCGTGTTTAAATATAATAATGTTGGGAAACAGTTATCCGCAGGTTAGGTTAAGTTAATAATATTATTCTTCATAGGTAGGATGTGATACTCCACGACTTCTAATGCCAAAACACGTCTATCTACGTAGAATGACGATAATATTCGTTTCACAGTATAGTTTAAGAATAAAAACACTATTATTATATAATCGAAAATTGACAACATTTTGGAGGGAATGTCATATGCTTTTTATAAAATAATACCTATAAAAATAGTTAAAGCCGTTTATAAAACTAAAAAAATATGATTTGTAAATGTTAGATTGCATGCTAAATATTTAGATTATTGAAAAAACGATATGAAATTCCCTCCAAAATATTATCAAATTTTGATTTTATAATAGGTGATTTTGCTCTTAAACCACTTAGGAAACGAGTAATCGTAATTGTGCGTATAGGCGTGTATTTTTTTTTTTTAGCAAACATCACAATTACATAATAAAAAATAGTATTGACAAAAGATTATTTTATAATTAATTTTAAAATATATTTATATATATACAAACTGTCGGATTTTCATTTTTCTCAAAATTTCATAAAAACTGCCTATACAAACCCCATTGAAAATTGGGTGTATGATGTCCTTACATAATACATTTTGAAGAATATTCATCCAGGGTCGTCATTTCAGTTTTTTTTTACCTAGTGTACAAGCTTTTTAGCAGGCAAATTTTTACCGGGTCGCATTTTTTTTTTTTTTTTTTTTTATAAAAATATAAATATAATATAGATCAATAAATGCAGATATAAAGATGAACATATGGGTATTAAAATGTTAAAATTAATATTCGTCATATATAAATATACATAATACATATACCTAATATAAGTTAATCGTGGTGGCGCATTTGGAGCATTAATGGAAGTACAAATTATTTTAACATTTTCAAGTTAGTGGTGCCTTAGCACGTCCTGCTCCCCCTCCCCAAAATAACGCCGCCCTGAATTCATCATGGGATCGCTTTTATAAACGTTCGAAACTTTGAAACATAATTGTCGTGTGGTAGAAATTTCGTCCACCGTCCAGTGAAATCGACCTATGACTTGCAGATCGACAAACATGCGCATACCCAAACCATTTTATAATCGGTTTTTATGTTCCAACGGAAAGGCACATTAATTTAATTTTAATTGTTACCCCCACCCCCCCCCCTCTCCCCGGTACTCGCACAAAAAATCGATTTTTTCGACATTTGGATTGTTGTACAAAATGAAGTATACAACTGTGTGAACTATGTATATTAAATATGTCGATGAGTTGAATTTCCATAGTTCGCGTACCAGAGAAACGGACATTTTGTTTCGTCTATTTGCGATATTTTGAAGTTGATAAAAATGAGAAATCCAAATTAAAGTAATATTACTTTCAATATAATTTCGGTAAAAAAAATAGAACCATAGAAAAGCCGTTGACATATAGATGGCGGTCCTTGGACAGGATGTTTTACTATTATTATTTTAAATTTAAAAGCCAATATAAATCGTTGGATTTGAAAATGATTCCGAGCAAAGTTTTATATTATTAAAAAAAAATATGACCACTTTATTTTGCAGTTTTTCTAGTTTTCCTTAACCCTTAGAAAAAATACTGGGAAAATTGAAAAAAAAAAACCTAACAACCAGATCGAATTTTCTATCAAAATAGCTTTTTACTACAAAACTTCTGCTCGACTACTTTCCAAAATAAATATGTGTTCACAGATAAAAAAAAAAAAAAAAAAACATATCATAAAACCTAAAGATAATATTGTGATAATATGCGACAACAACTTATAAATTATTTTTAAAATATAATTAAACATTTTTAAATTGTACAATTTTTGTTTTTCTTAAAATGTCAACTAAATTGCCTATATAGAACCCCTTTAAAACGTGTGCGCTCTTAATCGTTTAAATACATATAATTAGTAATAATTTGTTATTAAGAATGTAATATTTAGCGTACTCAAAAATAATTATCGTTTTTACAAAGATTTTTATTGTAAAATATATTTCTTTTAAATTCTAAATAGCATTTTATAATATTCGTGTCACCTATAACATAATATAATTAATTATTATTTTATTAATTTGCGTGTAACATGTTTCGTTTAAAACACAAGTACATTAAGTTACATTATAATATATATTATTATGTAAATTCGTACTTCGTCAGTACCTATTATATTTAAATAATTGATATATATATTCTAATTTTATACTTATAAAAATAACAAATAGATAACGCGCACATTCCGCGAGCTCTGACCCACTTTATATTCAGAATAAAAAAATAATTGTTGATGTTTGAAAATAACTAATTACTTTTCCTTTTTTTTTTTTTTTTTTATTTAATACTTATGTAAATTTTTCCAAAAAAAAAAAAAAAAAACTCCCTGTAATATTTTATATTTTATAACATGATATATCATTGCTCTGAACAGGGTCAGCGAAAAACGTGTGACGTGTACGAAAATCGAAGGAAACACAAAAATCCAAAAATCCTGGTCGTTAACTTGTCGTTGGTAACAAAATACATTTTACAATGTACACAATGCTGTTGAATTGGAGAAAAGCGGAATAATTTAAAAAATTAAAATTATAATGTCTATTCATTTAAAATGTTCTCAAACACAGTAAAAAGTCAAATGTTTAACGGTGTGTGATACAAATATTTCTTTTCTCCGTAAATAAATACTTATACTTGCAATACCTATGCATTATTATTACACTTTACTCATTATCTACATTATCTATTTCGTTATTGTCATAAAACCGTAATATGAAAGGAAATTCCGAATAAACATTCAAAAACGGTAAGGGCATTGTGATGATGGATTATTATTATTCGGGTTAAATTTAATGTTTAAAAATATTGTCTACATATATGTATATATGGTATATAATATTTGTCACCCTTTTCTTTCTATAGAAATTAAACTTGCCTTTAATATCGATAATCTTTTGAAAGATAACGTCATCACAAAACAGCTATTTAGTTTAAATATTAGGTATATAACTTAAAAACAAAATGAAAAACTTTAGGTAGTTACAATTCCCATAGGTCCCACTATCATCATCATCATCATCATCATCATCGATGTGTGTATTATTTTACAATATAATATTATTAATGGCTATATTACATAACACGCTGTTTCGATAAATTTAATTGGTAGTTTATATAATTAATGGTCTGAGGAATATTTTAAATACGCATGTTCAACTTTAAGATTGCCACAAACTTTTAATTTTCAAATTTCCAAATTTTATATTAGGTAAGTACATATTATATTATTATACGAGAACCTTGATAATATCTAATATCTTATCTTATCTTATGTAATATCTCTATTTATTGTTACGTTCTTAGAACAAATTGTTATTTTTCAAGAAAAAATATTAAAACTAAGCAAATTATCTCAAGATTGAACTTTGTTTTCCAATTATGCACAAAATTTTATTATATAGTACCTGTATACGTTTTGAAGATATTATGATATTTGAAAAAAAAAAAAAAAATGAAGAAAGAACAAATTGCACAAAAAGTCCAAGTAAGATAATCTGTTCCGTTTTCGCACAATTTGTTATTTTTTCCTTTATTTTCGATAAGAAATAATTTGTCCTAAAAACGGAACAAAAATCCAAATATGATATTTTGTTTAGTTTGAAATTTTCGCTAAAAAATAATAAATTGGGTGTTTTTTTATTTTTTTGTAAAAATCGTAATATGGAACAATCAACAAATTATCCTAAATCTATAAGCTAAATATCTCATGGGAACAAAATATCAGCTTATACCAATATTTCCGTAGGTAGTAAAATAGTATTTTTCACACAAATATGGCATTGGGCGTTTTTTCAAAGCGCTAGAATTTTCATCCCCAACAAATTTTATAATTTGTATAAGTATGTTATTTATACAAACGAGTGATAGTTCAACGAGGATAATTATTATGTGAAATTCTGTTCGTTCAATACAGTCGACTCGTTTGATGAAAATAATATTGAACAATACCTATTTAAAAAATAAAGTCATGTTCAAGATTTTTGAAAAAATAGTTAAATATGTAAGCATTGGTTTTTTTTTTATTACATTTTATTAATTAAACATAAATACCAATCATACTTTAAACACTTGTCTACCTTAATTTTAATTTTCTGGTTGAAAATGACACTGGTTAGGGGTGAAAATACCATTTTATGGGGGGGGAGGGGGTGAAACTTCCTAAACTCAATAAAATTAATTTACTGTACAATATATTATAATATAATATGTGTAAATGCGAACACGAATCGTATTTTACATAATTATTATTATTACATACCTATTATAATATTGTGTATTACTCAGTCTTGTATTAATTATCCGAAACACAAATATTTATCAAATCCCTAAGTATTAATAATCGTTAAGAGGATGTTACACTCGCATTTGTTGTCTCTGTCTATCCAACAGATAATATAGCAAAATCACACTACCCAGAATTGAAATTTTGGCGTTTAGGTTAAATGTAGAGTATAAACACCTATTACAAAATTTAAAGCGAGGAATATTTTCGAGTGAACCTCATGGGCATTTTGTAAAATATCGTCTGACGAAAAATTTAAAGCTATTTAAAAATATCAAAAACTAAAAATGCCGTAACTTTTTTTTCTGACAATATTTTACAAAAAGCCCATGAGGTTCACTCGAAATTATTCTTCTCGTTAAATTTCATAATAGGTATTTGAGCTCTAAATCTAACCAAAATGCCATAATTTCAATTTTGCTATATTGCCAATTAGATGGACGGAGACAGAAACTGTGTAGGGTATAGCATCCTCTTAATGTAATTTCAACTGCACCACGTTTGCGAGCAATTTATTCTGTTAAAATTCGTACTGTACGATGCATGCCGTGTATATTATTATCGGATATTTTTTTTAAATTAAAATGTATTTCATGCTAATCAACATTACAGCGATATAAAAAAAATTATAAATACTTAAAAATCGATATCATTGAATTGATAAAAAATCATGATACTATGAATGATATGAATGAAAATAGTTGAAATTTTAGTAAACTTCAAAAAAATGTAGAAAATCGACGACTATTATTAATAAAAATTTCTAACATCAACATTTTTTCTAAAAATTAATTTATAAAAAAATAGTTATCTTGGATTATAAAAAAAAAGTTTTAATAAAAAGTTAAAACATTTTATTTTTAGTTGTAATAAAAATAAATAAAAATTCTAAATAATAAGAAATGTAGCGCAGAGCTCTAGGAATTACTACAAAAATAAAATTTAAAAATATACAACAAAACAAAAGTTATTACATTTGTCAAATCTTCGTGGAATACCCTGTATATGTACACGGTGTATAATTCGATTTGTGTGGTGTAAAGGGTGGTTTAACGATTTTTCGTATGAAATGAGAAGCCGATTTTAGTATTTCATTTCCAGGACGAAATTAACAACCTTGACACGTGGAAAAATTACATATAGTCGATGACCTTACGCGGCCGGGGTTCGTTCAAATATTCAATACCTATGTTTATTCGATAAACGGGTCGATTTTAACCCGGTAAACAGGATTTATGTCTTAACCATACGGTACTTTACCTAGGTACCCTGCAATCCCTTCTGGCCGATCGTCTAAACACATATCGAATTCACTCTATATACAGAGCGAGTCAGTCGATTAAGGTCTTATAGAATGTTCATTTGAAGAAAAAAAAGTTTTCCGCCTACTTTTAAAAGTTTACCGACTCGGTCAAAAACAATTTATTTCTCTCTAGAGTCCCCGTCTCTCTCTCTGCTGGAAGAATGTGCAGCTTCCCCTTCACGTGATTGCGGCACGCGTATACCTTGCAGCTTTTGTTGGCTACATTGGCGGATATAGTCCACTAACTTCGTACCTCTCCTCCTCTTTCTCGTGATATCCATCTTTTTTCACTGGAGTCCCGTCATAATATATTACGCGAGATTGGATTCCACACCACTTAATTCTAAGTAGTTTTCGTTTACCACTAACCTGCATGATCGTAATCATCTTTTGATCCGTCTGCAGGGCTAATGAACGAAAACCTTGCCAAGTTTTAGTTTCAATTACATTACACACACACATATCATCGTATAATTCATTGTAATTTAATTTTTTTTTTCTATTATTTCTGAGGTTTTATATGTTTAAAAGTTTTAAATGTTCGCGTAGTTATCAACGTCGAATATTGAACAGTTTATTATTTATAAGTGTTTAAAGTTTAAATAATATATGTGTGGAGGGACGAGGAATAATTTTTATAGTATCCAAATCTTGTAAACTTTAAATGCTAATAAATAATTAACTGCTAGTTCAATATTCGATATTGACACAACATATTCAGGAAAATATTATTCAGCGTTAGAATATCAAGTAAAAAAATAGGATATGCCATTTATGAAAGGCATAAAACCGAAGAAAAATAACGAGGATATGAGAAATAGTAAAAGACGTCGTGAAATAGTATCTCAAGTTTACAAAAAAAAAATAATAATAATAAGAATCACTGAAAATTAAACGAGTACGATAAAATAACCTGTATCTTGTATATAACATAAGTATTCATTCAGCTGTAATCTGTCATACAAAAAGTCCAGTTGCCTAAATCAATACTCCAAACTTTTGTATACATTGTTTTTATTTCCTATTAAGTACCGGGACATTTTAAGTTTCAAAAAAATAAATGGCTTGTGAAAGTACTTTAATTTGAATATTATATTATTTGGTATCAAATTATACGTTTTTTAGGATGCTGAGTTCAAAAACACCATTGAAAATAATATTAGGAAATTAGTGCGCAAATAAAAATTTATTTCTCAAACATAAGCAATGTAATTTGTGAAATACTGATGACAAGTATAATATGGTAATATTCCATTGGTATAAAAAGAAAACATTTATGAATCAAGACTAACAAAATGTTGTCTAAATAGAGATCAGTATGCAGTTGATTCATCAATCCAAGAGTATTCATCCCATTCCACTTCTACTTCAGTGAACCGTGTCAAATCATTGGAACAAAACATGATGCATGGTAGGCTGGACATCGACTGCTGTTGCATGGCATTACGATTTCACAAGAGCACTAAACTAATTTCAGAATTTCCGGCGGTGCAACTGGAATATTCTTTGGCATAGTTGTGGGTAGGAAGCATCTCGAGTTTCATCCTTGTAGAAACCGTAAAGTAGTGAATATAAATCTGGTGAATCAGATTCCATTGAATGTTCCTAAATGCAGATTTGTAGGTGAACTCGCTTAAGGCTCTCTTTAACCGCTGACTTTGTTGATGGCAGTGAGCATAGTTTTGGTAGTTGTAATGTAGCACTTCCAACTTTGTCAGTCCACAGTTTCACACAAGCCGTAAAAGTTGGGTTACACTTACTTGCTATATAATACGCAGCCATCAACTTAGATACTTGAAATTTCATGTCACAAAGATCAGCATGTAGATCTCTAACCAATGACAATGAGTGTCCCCGTTTCAAAAACTTAATGGCTTTATTCTTCCCAATTCAGTAACATATGGCAATGGTGTCATATCCAGTGATAGCATGAGCTGCTAGCACATCAGGTATTATTTTTTCATGTTGAATAGCACAGATGCTCCAATGTCTATTCAATTCAAAATCAATTTCAAATCAAATTCTGGACAGGTGATACCATCAGAATAGTTACAGATATCTTCTTAAGGTTGTAGAAGTACAAAAGGAGAAGAAAAACATCTGTGCCATCTAATATGATGACAACATGCTTGTCTACATTATCAACAGCTAGAATAGCTTGCTAAACAAGCTATCGGATCTGCTTCTTCGTGAATATTTCTTAGATCGTGCCTTCGTTTTACGTCTTCACGATAAATTTCGTAAGGTTCTTTTTATGGACCTGTTAAAATTAGCCTGTGTTTAGTAGTAGTGTGGTCTTTGTTAAACGATCGTCACCAATAATGATACTGTAAAGCAGTTCAATTAATTACTTCTTGTTTTCATTGAAGCTCAAAATATATCTCCGTGAAGAAAGAGGGGCTTATATGTGAATGCGCGAACCCTTGTTACTCCTATAGATCTTCCTGATCTTGTGTGGTCTTTAGTACTATACTGCATGCACCAATTAAAAACAAGATTAATATTCCCATGCTGCAAATGTTTACTTTTAGATGTTTTTAGTGCATTTATGAAGTCCTTACACCATCAATAACGATAAGTGTGTTTTCAACACCCATCTTTCTTGTTGAGCAAGAAACCGGGAGAAGTTTCTTTAAGCTGGATTTAGTTTTGTAAATCCTCAATTTTTCAGTCTGTAAACATTGCGTTGGTATAAGTGAATAAAGTTCATGGGACAGAACTTGATTGACATATACTTGTCTTGAGCTTATCTAAAGACCTATAAATCGGGAGTAAATAATACCTCTATCAAAAACCTTACACAGCCAACTTTTACGTGTTTCTTTGCTGTAGACTCAATTACAACTAATTTTTATATAAGCAAATTAAAACTTGATAGCCAACTTTCTTGAAATTTTAGTTTTTGAGCGAAGCGAGAAATGTATTAATTTTACAATGTGATTTATATTTTATTTTTATGTCTGTGTACAAAATTTCTACCAGGAGTAATCCGATCTATACAAGCTTACTCGGTTTTTAGTAGCAAATTTCATCTAGTCGGTACTTTAGAGAGATAATTTTTCGATTTTTTTTTAAAAATTTTTTCGATAAATGCGTAAGAAAAATTAGCATAAAAATCGGAAAACACAATTGTGGTAAAATTCTTTACAACTCCGAAAATATTGATGCTAGGGGCATGACATTTTCACCACAAACGTAGGTATATATGTATTATTACAAAATTTTTTTCGAAAATGCTTACTTTAGATTTATAGTAATAGGTATGCAAATTTGAGAAATTTAGTTCATAATATGCTTAATTTTAGTTTTTAAGATCTGAAAATTGTATATAGTGTTAAAAATATGCCATTTTAGCTACATTTTTAAAAACCGGTAGGTACAATATTTTTTAATAGCTATTTAATTTTTTCGACATTTCGGTATGAAATGTGTTCGAATTTTGGGGATAGGATGGATCTATAAAGTTGATATTTTTAAAAATGTTTACCCATTTTTGAGTTAATGACAATTTTTCATTTTGAGTCATTTGATTCATAATAGGTACAATACGAAAAAATTCAATTTTTTTTTCTATTAAATATGTATTTGTTGATCATAAAAATAATAGTGAAATCAGAATTTGGCGATCGGACTTAGTTTTAAATATATCAAATTGAAATTTAACGATTAATTTAAAATTAACGATTTTATCAATTCGTTTAAGAGCTAAATTTTTTATATTTTACTAGTTTTTTTTTTGTTGATTATATTATATAATATTATCATATATATATATATTATTATTAGTTAATCTGCAGAATTGTCAAGTATATCCACCGACGCTTCGCGTAGAATCTTTTTTTTTAGAAATGTCTCCTACCCAAGGAACGAAGTAGTGCTTCTACCCCCTACTTACCAGCTTTTTTTTAATTGTCGAGTTCTAATATGAACAGTGTCATGTACATTAACAGTAATCGGTAGAACCAAGCCAGAAGCCATATATACCATATTTTGTGGGTGAGTGTCAATGAAGAGCCAGAGTTCGTTTCTTATTACTTCTGTCATGTTTTGTACCATTCTTCTTCTCTTCACTTCTCTAAATCCAGTTCTAATTGTGAATATATGTGTACAAGTTTAAAACCTATGTTTTCAAGGTTTCTAGTCTTAAAGTAATGCCTTTTATCCCACCTTAACCATGGCCGAACCTCTAAAATTAAATATGGACTCTATCCACATATCGCTTCATATAGCATTCCATAAGCCAGGATTATGACGCATGACATGATTGTCACTAAGAAAATGCTTCAAAAGTAGATGCGGGTAGTTTTTCTAAAGATGTTAGATAGAATAGCTCGTACCGTGTATAATTGGGATGTGCGTCAGCGAAGAAGTAGGGCATCATTTGTTTCTATTTATAATGGACAATCTCCCTCTCTCTCAGCTCGCACATATTTCCTCTTTAAGAAGAGTGGCTTTATCAACACATCAACCCATAGCTTAGCTATTTAGCTTTTTCCGGCTAAAAAAGGTCAAGCTTTAAAAGATGATCTGCAAAGTCTGTTATTATGGTAACATCAAAAACACTTCTTAATACCTTTCAGAAATCATTCTCAATGCTCGGACATTTTTCAGGAATTTTTTAAGTCCCCCAAATACGTCTTCCGCTATTTCTTCCAAAACCCTGTTTGACATCAGTGTTCCGACTGAACCAACAAAACCCACTAAGAGATGTATCTCTCCTAGACGCAATACGACATTACTTTATAGCCGCTATATTGAATATGTGTCCTTGTACTTATTCAAAAAAATACTTAATACAATAATTTTGGGTTACCATAATATATATAGTTTGGCAACCGGATAAAAATAGTGATTTAGGTTTAAATGAATTATGTAAACGTAATTTTAAGATGGAAAATTATGAAAATTGTAGTTCGTGTTTGTCAAACAAGAATTTTTTTTTTTGTGAAACCTTATTTTCCATTGACGGGTTAATGGTGGTTGTGTAGTTGATTGCAGAGAACATCACTCAACTGCGATGAGACATTTTTCACTTTTATTACAACATTTGTTTCTAACATCTGTATTTATTTTACGTATTCTCCAAACTGTTTTATATTATGATTAATTTATATCACTCGAGGTTATAAAATTAATCCAAAGTATTAATTTATACTATAGATATATTATTGCTTGTAATTAGATTTAAGGTCACTAGGTCACTAATAGAATTTTTCAAAAATTTTAAAATTAAAACCCTATTATAAAATAATAATATAACACATTAATGGAATCGTACGAATATTAATCTATTATTGTAAGTATTTTATTTTTAATGCATATATTTTTCGTTTAGAAATGTGGAGAATGAAGCTTTTGCGTACAGATTTCCAATAGCGAATTTTATTTAATTGGTATTTAAAATATGTTAATCTATTTTCCAGTAATTCTACGCATAAAAGAATAAACTATAAGAAAAAAAAGAAAGTTTTCTGAAAATGTGTTTTATTATTTTGCTATAAACAAGACAGATTGGAAATGTATGCCAAATATTAATTTGTTACACGTGATTGAATTAAAAAAATATATTTTTGAGCTCTTTGTAAAAATTTTGAATTTAAATTTTAGGTTTCAACTCAAAGTTTATATTATATCCCCATTGTGTACATCTATCCTTACAATTCGTTGTCATAGTTACTACACATTGTTGATTTGACAATCGATTGATTTATATATTTTCTTTCATAACATATAGAAATTAGAAACCTATTAAAAACCAATTCATCCAACAAGTAGATTTTTTTTTTCAATTTATCTTCATGTAATAAAACTGTTAAGGCTTCAATATTTAATATTAGCTCAGTTGTAGGTATATTCTTATTATTCGAATTATATTTTAACGCTTTATAGTTTTTACATGATAGGTACTTACTATTAAAACGTAAAATGAATATCCGCCGATGAAGTACATTTTATTTTGATAATTTTGTCGTGTTTCAGAAAATATTACTTA
Source organism: Pemphigus obesinymphae (assembly GCA_025469235.1). Taxonomy (NCBI): domain Eukaryota; kingdom Metazoa; phylum Arthropoda; class Insecta; order Hemiptera; family Aphididae; genus Pemphigus; species Pemphigus obesinymphae. The sequence goes on along the minus strand of JAIPRL010000278.1, from coordinate 127,092 downwards.
TTAGTTATTACTATAATATACTCACACAATACACAAGACATCTTCATTCATTTTTCGAATAAAATTATTTAAATTTGCTTTAAATTCTAAATATATGAATATTACAATATTATATCCAAAAACCGAAGGAACATGGAAAGACGATGGATCAACCAATTTCCATCATCTATGGGCAGATTTTTAAAATTATTTACTATGGATAGATTTAAGCGGTAAATAATTTATTAAATTTATGTTATCAGGGCATTTCAACCAAAATATATGGAACCACCATTAACTGTATATATCCACCGATAGAGTATAAAATATATTATATTATGAATATAGTGGTAGTGTAAGACACATGATGGATTGATTAATGGAACATGAAGGCCAATAAAATATTAAACGAGTAGAAGATTGATTATGTTTAAGAAATGTTTATAATTTATTGAAAGTATTCAATTGATATAAGTTGTTGTAAATCATTTTTCATTTTTTTTCTGCAGCTCAGCTGCAGTGTGTAAACGGTCCATTGTTGGTCTGGCCGACGCGACGCGACCTCATAAATTTGGATAAAAACACTGTAGGATTAAAACAATACAAAAAATAAATAAATATGTTATAAATCAACAACAAATCATAAATGTCTCAAAAAGGTTATACCGCGAATTAATTTTTTTAAAAGCGTATTTTTTTTTTTTTGGCAAATTCCATAAATGGATCGCGCGACCTTTGGAGGACGATATGGTAAGGGTGGCAGTCATACTGCAGCAGATGAAGAGAACGCAGGGATTGTAGGTCGGTGGTGCAGGGTTAGAATGATGGCCACAAAAAAGTGGATTATGTATTATATATATATATATATATATATATATATAAAATAATAATAACAATAAATAGTTGATAAACCGTTGCCAACAATGGGGTTTCGTGCTGCAGACACATTCATTCATCCATATATATATTATACAACAGTCTGCGGTATTTATTTACATAGAATATATAGAGGGGAAGGGGTGACCAAAGGATGGTTTCGAGTAATCCTTTTAGTTTAATTAAGTGAATACCTTGTAATGGTGCATTGGATAGCATACTGCAGTGGATACGCGGTTATAAGGCGGAGAGAGAGAAGCTTAAGTAATATTTCGAAAATCAATACCTTGCTGGTGATTATACGCACACACCATATACGGTGTGGCCGACCAACACACGCGCAAACGACACGTTTTTAGTGACCATCATCTCCTCCTTATTTTCTTAAGTAGGTAAATACGTCATGAAAATTTTCTTGCCAGTTTCTTCTCTGTACTGATATGATGAATTGATGAGTGCAGACGGCTAACGGTATACCGCTGAGAGTTGAACCTGGAAATTAAATGTAAAAACCAATATGTGTTAATTCGTTTCGTATTGACAAGGTGCACTGAGTATTGAGATATAACCCCCAATGGATATATATAAAATGCCAAGTTAGTGCAATAATACAATACACATCATCTTTGATCCTTAAAACCTCAAAAATAAGGTCATAGAAAAATTTCACGGAAAATGCGAACAGAAAATATAATTTTTATAAAAATACAATATATAATTTATTTTCGGGAATGTAAGTTTTAGCCTTTAGAGACTATTAAAATTCAAAAACCATCAAAATCGTAGTGGGTCTTTTTAAAACATAATTCCAGGATTGTCATCGATGTTATTAAGGGATTGTCTGACTTTAATTTTAATGTAAAAAAACGACTATTTCACAAAATTGAAGAGTATAATTTACTGGGGCCTTGACCAGATTCCGTATAGTTGTCAATAATTGGTACATATATATAAATTTTTCCAGATATAAATATTACATACTCACTGAAAAGTATATAATTTCCCCGAAATCATAGAAAAATATGTCCGTAAAATTTTCATTAGTTTTTTACTTTCCTGATTATAATAGCTCTCCCCGCCTCCGGTACAGTAGTGTGGTGCTCAATTGTATCATAGATGTGAAATTCATTAGTCATGATTGAAAAAAAATGGAAAACCGGCTATGGGGAGGGGACATGAAACCCTCATCCTCCCGTGAGTAAGCCTCTGATGATTTATACATAGGTACCCACGCATTACACAACAAAGACGACCTATTATATTATATAAAGTGATAAATTTAACTATACCCATCTTCTAATTCGTTTTTTCGAAAATGTATTTATTATTATTTATATTATACACACACGACGGTAGTAAACCGTATCGCGTGACTTAATATTTATAGGTAAAAACCACGCGCGCCATATCAAAATGTCCTTGGACCACGGAACGGCCGATAGAATTAAAAATCACGTGTACAAAACGCACCCTGGGTCGGTTTACAAGACATTATATATCGTTATTAACTCATGCAAATTTACTATAAACGCACACCTCTCTGAAAATATATATTATATAAATATAAAAAACTGTACACGCGTGAAAATATAGGTTACAGCAAGAGAGCTTTTTAGGTTAAAATAAGCTTAAAAATATAAATATATTACAGAACCCTTAAAATACGTATTCAATTGCACGTTATACTATAGTATACAGTACAGTATTTACAATCAATATTCTTTTCAGTTCTATATAAATTATTATTTGTACAATTATTACACTTTACGATTAATCTAACCTAAAAATCTGCTCTTTAAATATAACCGTGTGATGTTCGGTGTTCTACGTCGTATGTGCGGATCGATGGGTGGGAAGTTTTAAAATTATTGGACGAAAAAAAATGTATAGACTTGGGCATCCACTATATATATATATATATATATATTGTTTGTGTAAATATCTCTTTCTATTATATATTATATATAAAATATACGAGAAAATCTGCACCTAAATACCCGAGAGCTATTTATCTTTCCGCGATCGAGATAACGGCCAAGAATACTCAAGATTCTTGTCGCGTCGGCAAGAAATAAGAAAATGCCAGAAGGCTGATGGATATTTCATTTTCGCAATGGTAAATCACGACGAATAAAACAAAATCTACGATCTACATTCGGACAACAAATGCAATATTGTAGATTATATTTAATTTTACAATTATTATTATAATGTCAGTATTGATCCTTCAGAAAAATAATATATAGTAAAGGACACGAAAACATTTCCATGGTTTTATCTAAATCGTCACATCTTGATAAGGTCCTGGGCCGATTTTCGCAATTATATATTGTCTGTGACTAACGATACATTTTTAATAAGGCCCTTGGCAAATACGTAGGTTTTGAAGGGAATTGAATAGGCAATTTTTGAATTTCCGACAAATTTGTTAATGTTGTGATAAGCACGGTTTAAGACGTAATGATTGAGCGACGGGGTATAAGAAAGTATAAAGATGGCCCTACGATAAATGTAAAAAAAATTCTTTAACGCTTATAGACGGTAGTGGTCTATTTATGAACTTTGATATTCATTATGGCAATATAATTTTACTAATGTTCATAGATAGAGAGTGCCAACAATTAGTTTAACAGCTGTTTTTACGATCACTTTCAACAATTGTTATGCGAGACTTTTAATATAGCTCGCCGGGCAACGATTATATCTTAAACCGTGGTGATAAGTTAACTATCGTTAGTATGTGTATCAAGTGTACAAGTCGTGATATACTGTATTTTCATTGATTTAGATCTAATGGCGGGTTTCCACTATATGCGTTCGCGTGTACGTGCATTAAATTATCGTTCCCGTTGATTTCGAACGGTTTCCAAAGTTTCACATTGCTTAGAGCCTTGGTAAGAGTGATTCCTATAATATTTGATTCTTGATATTGTATTTTTATTGATAATATTGTAATCACGGTTTAAAATATAACCTATTAAAAATATACTTATTGCAACTATTATTATACTAATTATAGTACCTAGTAACTACTAGTATATTTTAAAACGCAATTGCAATGAATAACTATATTAATTTTCAATATACCTACACATTTGTAACTTTTTAAGTCTAGTTAAAAACTTATAAATTAAGTTACATTTATATTTGTATTCCATATTGTTAAAAATGCAAGAAAAAGTTTCAAATAGGGTTTAGATTTTAATCAACAATAGTATTATTATGATTATCAATAGTGTGTTAGTGTTGTCAAAAAAAGCAGACCAAGCACACGTGAAATGTTGAAATTAATACAACAACTTAATGGTATAACCCGCGCGGTTTATCTTGACCATTGGCTGACGTCACACGCGTAGGGTAGGAAAACTTGTGCATACAAGAATACAAGTTTGAAGCCGCGCATCTACCTCCTCCGCGGGTTCGCCAGTCTAGAAATATATTATACAACTGAATACGGGCAACGGGACTTGAATATAATATACGAGCATATAGTCGAACCACTGAAATTTTTAAAAACGGAAGAGTCGAAATATGAACCGTATGGGTTATATGGTTACGGCTAAATATTGTGGTATACCAATAGATGACCATGGATACTAATTAGTTACAGCAAAGGATTTTTATGTACGCAAATGAGAACGTATATAATGGAAACTCGCCTTAAAAACTTCACATAATTAAGGGTACTAAGTACTTATAATGTTCCAATTTTAATTTTGAAAATATATCATGATTCTGTAGGCCTTTTACTAAAGATGTTAGGAATATTTTATCATATGATACAGGTTTGGTAATTAGTAAACTTCCAAAAATATTATCAGTTTCTTTCACAATATAAAAATTCAGTTCCCAACATTCTCTAAGAAATACCAAACAGAATATTTTTTAAGATTAAAAATCGGGAAATTTTAGTAATCTTAATTTTGTCAAGCTTTTAGGTCTAAATCAATTAAATAATACATCGCAATCAACCACCATAAAGTTTAACAATAATAATTGTTGAATTTTTATTATTATTAATAGGTATATGAAAATCTTGACAGGCCCGTAGTCAATATCGTTCGTGCCGTTCATAATTTAGAAAAATTACAAGGGTCACACAAAAAAATGACTCCGTGCCCTTCTTCGATTCAAAAAATCTTATTAATGGTATACAAAAAAATGCATGGGTAACTAGTTAAATTTGACCTATCTATGTCACAAAATGTACGTGCTGTAACTTGTTATAAAAATCAAGTTAAAATGAATAATATCGTCATAATTATATAATACACAAAAAAAAGGAATTCCATGTATGCACATTGAGTAACTTGCAAAAGTATTTGTCCACAATGAGTTAGATACGATGTGTAGTTAAATAACCAAAAACATCGAATATAATTATATATTATGTATACATCGATCACACGATATTCTCGATTATATCATTTATCGATTTGTCCCACATTATATTGTACTAAAGAAAAAAATCAATGTTCTTCTCTCGTTGGCGCAATTAGGTTTAACAAATATCCATCCATATACGACTGAGACAGTAGGGTAGTCTGCTTCTCGACGATTATCTGCAGCACTAAATGATTTAAATAATTTCTCTGCAGTATGAAAAACATTTCGGACAATCGAGAGGGTGTCCCAGTTGCACCAACTATAATTATACATTAAAATTATATTTATTATTCAAAGACGAATTTCACGTACCTACCTACACTATAAAAGTGTTATACAAATTTAGTATAATTTAAAATCGCACGAGGCCATTATACGTATTATAATATCGACTGATATTTATCTCTCCGTTTTTTTGGTAGGTACTGCACTTACCAACGATCGCGTAATGTTCATTCACACTACGCAATATATATATATATATATATATATATATATACTTATATAGTAAAATTCCAAAATCGGTCAAATCCAAGTTTTTATTATGCAAAACTGGTCGTTTTAATTTTTAAATTAAAAAAAAAAAAAATACCCAATAAATTATAATGTCATACTGAATATTGAAAAGAAACAATAATTTAGTATTTACCAGTAAAAACTAGTAATGGTAAAAAGCTATCTCAAACCCAATTTTGACCGATTTTGGATACTTAATGTGAAATTATACACATTTGTATGTTTATTGAATTCACCTAATTACAATACTCATTCATTTTTATAACGAAAAAATAATACGCTGGTGGATAATACACTTCAATAGGTATTTAAGACAGTTTTGAAGGATGAAAAACGATTTTTTTCCTCGGAGGACGGCAGCTGAAAAATAACCACAGTTACATATCGTTATTAATAACTTAAAAATCGTTTAATGGCAAGGATTTATTACATAACACAAAATCAAACCAGTGCAGGCTGAAAAAAAAAGAGAACAGAAACAAAAATAAATATAGAATCTCGTCCACAATCAATTCAACCCGTTCTCTCGCTACACTGCGTTTGATTTGCAATAAATTATTGCTTTAAATTAAAAGTTGTATATATACAATATTTATTACATGATTTTTTTATGTATATATAACAATGACAGACACCCCGACTGATACCAGGGAAAAATAACCCACAAATAAATAAATATCCGAATTAATCGTTTTTTGATGATTAATATTTTCAGTAATAATATTATAAATAAATATATAATATAAAATAAGTCACACATATACTATTAAGGTGAATGTTATAGATGAAGAAATATAAAATAATTAAATTTCTAAGTCATTATAGACTTGTATTTATTTAGCATTTACTTCAAATATGAGTTTTTTTAAAAATATTTTCGTGGTCCTTGTCTTTAAAACTCATAAAGGCCTTTTAAATTACAGAACTTAAAATTAAATTTTCGGATATTTATTCAATTGTCAGATAATTTTCTTGCAAGACATTTTCAGATAATCGATGGATCACCCAAACAATTTAATACGTTATACAAGACACGTTCGTTTTTTCTACATCTTCATACAAATCACAGGACGAAGAGTTTAGGTTACACATCAGTATAATATTGAATTCGAAAGAGTATAATATCGTAGAGGTATCGTCGGGTGGCTGCACACACGTTTTATACTTTTTGTTTCTAGACACGTTAAAATAAACCTTTCCGTGTTATACATTCCTTTCTACGCAAGGTATTTTTTTTAAAAACTTTTATATTTGCAGAAATAAAATTCCCTCCTCCTGTATATAATATACACCTACATAATATGTGTATGTAATCCGTTTACCATAATTATTTTATCCCCCAAATATTATTTCGATACAATATACGAGTATATATCAATATATAATGCTTTTTATTCAATCATAAATTCGTTAAATTGTCAGATAGTCCGGTCTTGATTTGTTCGACGCACTTTTAGTGTTTGATTTTATTCAGTAACTGTATCGGAGGGGCTACAGCACCGGGTGAGTAAACTTGACCGACCAACCAGCTTCTTGATATATTCCCATTTGATAAGGAACTCTCGTGATTTATGTACAACTGCAGCTGCAGGCAGCGGCGCGATTGAACATTATATTCTTCTTTGCTAAATCTCGATCTCGATTTACTGCAGTGTACATTATATTATATCATATATTATAATAGAACAATAATATTTCTACTTCTCGGTCTACAAAAACAATGCTGCCAAAACTTTCATTATTATTTTCATATATTTATTGGACACGTGCGACTCTCAATAATAATATAACGTAAAACTAAATCGAAAAATGATGCGCAGGTACACCACGCCGACATTAACCCCCTCCTCCAACGACAGCGGTTTATGGGTTAAAAAGGGAGCCACCAATATATCATCGTCGGTTTGAACGCGTTATCATATATATATACATCAGCAGATGTTAGAGGGCGCTCCCGCAGGGTACACTTGTAGTGTAATGATTTTATGGTATTTCTCGGGGGGCGCGCGCGTTCTACCCTTGCGCGCGCGACACGGCCGACCTCTCGCTCCCGGATCCAGCGTTAAAATTGAGAACTTTTTTTCTTATTTTCCCCCCACCACTAGACCGTATTACACGCAGGTTTTCATCAACGCTCTACAAGTTTTAACTGTATTGCCGTTATAATAATATTATCATGATTTAGATTCGAGCGAAACCTATCCGAATAATAGTTATATAGATATTGTATTATTTCTTACAACATCACAGTAAATCAATATTTATTACTTGTGAAATTCTTCGAAAACGTCGACCATAATATATTATTATATAACTGCAGGGGGTAGTCGTATTTATTTTTATTTATAGACGTGAAGAGAATACGAAAATCTCCCTCCCCCCACTCCACTCACCGTATGCCAAGTCCAGTGGCGCACACTCATTTTTATCACACACACTTTTACAACGTAACCACTACCATGACAAAATAGATAAGTATGTCAGCAATAATACGAATTTTAGTCCAGTATGCGCATCCCCACTTTTTCCTATATATTATAGGTTCTCTGCTTTTAGTTCAATTCTGTGGTGATAGCTTAGAAATGTACGCTTTATATATGTAACCAATGAGAGGTAGAGAACTTAATACACGGTAAAAAGTGAGCATACTTCACACAGATGTGCGTATCACAATGTTGCTGACATACCTTATTTTGTCATGACCACCACGAACTAAGATATCTTAGTTCGTGGTAACCAACCCATCTATATTGTTAATGTACAAAAAAAACGGTTTTTGTAATCAATTATGTCACACGCATAAAAATTTATCTTGTAGTTTTTGCAAACAAAATATTGGAACCTATTTTTATAGAGGTGTCGATCGACACCCCTGTATCACTTCCGTGTGCACCAGTGTCTATTGATGCCAACTACAACAATGCAGTGTAAAACTAATAAAATATGTTATTATGAATACAGGCATAATTAATATGGTTTTAAACCACAACACTATGATGTCATCACCACAGAACCATGGTAACCATATAACCCATATAACCATGGTAGAATAATTTTTAATTTACATATTTTTCTATGATATTATTAATAGTTAAAAGAAATTCGTATTTTTAATTCATTTTTGTAGTCCTTTTTACAATTTGGACCAATATTTATTAGGTTAAAAATAAAAAAGTTTGACAGATTTTTTCCTAAATTCCAATTAACTTAACTTGTTTTTAATTAAAATATCCTTATTATATATATTATAAATGTTTTAACAGTAATTATGCATCATATTAATAATTTGATCAGTGAAATTATTAAAATATGTGAAAGCACGAATATAAAAAAAAGGATGTTTCTTTATTTTATTTGTTAACTATGTTCAAAGATAGTCAATAGGATTAGGCTATTATATTTATATATTTTATACTAAAACATTGATTTATATAAGATACGAGTTAATTAATATTAATATTCATTAGTCTTTAAAATGTAATTACTCGAGCCTAATAATGATTCCCACATAAAAGTATAAGAATACAAATTTAATCAATTTAAAATTGAGTAAATTCAAACAATTTAAAGTAACCAGATGTATTATTATGATATTTATAACATTATAGAACTACAGTAATATAATAATAATATGTTAAACACTTCCTTTTATCAATAAACACGCTTGACTCATTATTAAATTTAAAAGAACAAGTTTACTTATGTAATATCGCGCAAGATCATTATTAATAATTTTTCATTCACATCCACTATTATTCAATTGCACTCTGTCTAGTTATAGACACACACACACTTTGCAGATATTGATAATGCTGAAAAATTATGAAAATACATAGAATATTAAAGTAATACAATTTAACACCAGACAATCTTCAATGTAATATTAAGAACATAGCATATAATGTATAATCCTGTAACTATAATATAATTATAGGATATACAATATATACATACATATAAATAACACATTGTTACATTAGATATAATAAAAAAAAATTTCTTATAATTTGATAACATTGCGACAAGAAACAATAATGAAGATTGTCAGGTTAAAATTCACCGCCATTTAAATATATAATATACGTATCACAACAATTTTCTTAGACATACCTTCAGATAAAATTAACGAAGAATTAAAATCTTCGAAAATTTTAAGTGTTATATAAATACCAATACGTCGTTGCTCTCGATGATCAATTCGAATGGTCTTCATTTGTAGTTTCCATATTCTATATCCAGGAAACGCATAATAGAATCTAGATGCGTGATAAATTTGGACTTCATTTTAGAAAAGATTTACAAGGAGATAGAAAGATTTAAGACCATTTTGATATCATTATAATAAGTTTAATTTTTGTTAATTTTTTCTAAAATCAAAATCCATTTTATAAGCCATCCGTTATAACTAGTATTTTTAAATTACAAAATTATCTAAGCAGTTTTAACCAAATACTATATTTTAAATTAAAAATGTATATATTTGTAAAAATATATTATTTTTAGATTAAATTATTACCACTGCATTAAATGTCAATATTATTTTGTTTTCGAAATTTCATATTATCTTTAATCAAAAATAATTACTTATAAATTACCAACATTTTTTATGAATATAAATATTTTCACAAAAATGAAAAATTATTAGAAAAACAAATCAATTTCATTTCCTTTATTTTAATAATATTCAAAATATATTATATCTCAATAATTAATAAAATATTATCATAAGATAAACTGCGCTATAAATACAATTAAATTAAATAAAACAATATAGGTATTTCGTTAACTAACAAATTTAATATTATGCAATTTAATCAACTTCCGGTAAATTTTCCTTATTGTTATTTATCCATCATAGTGTAAAGGCAAAAAGTCCTAAACATATTTCAAATTTAATTCATCTAAGCCATAATAATATATAGTTAATGTCGTTTTGGACCCTTTGCCCATCTACTGTGAATATAGAATTTACAATTTTATTACTTTATCCATCCGAGTGGTATAGTACAGATCTATCATTAAAATCATGTATTTCTCAATCAATATAAAGTATTAATTTCCATACTTATTCAAAGGTTTGTTTACCAAGAATATAAAGTGTTATGTTGTAATGTATTTATGATTTTTTTGTTGATAATGGTAATGAATCAAATAATAAAGGATATACGGAGTGTGATGCCATATGGTGAATGCTGTTTCTAGATGATACATAGTTCTGAATAAGTGAACGGTAAACTTGTACTGGACAGAAGCTATTCTAGGTGAAGGATTACGGATTAGTAAGAGTTAAACAGAATGTATGATTTTGGAGAAAGGAAACATAAAACGAGAAGGGAAAGGCAAGTAGTTGAAATTCAAGTGTGTGGCAGAGGATAGGAAAATAACACAGGATGAGAATGTTAAGATGGACAAGTTAAGTGACTAGAGAACACAATAAGAAATTAGTATATGAGACAATATAGGAGTGGCTTTAATAATGGATATAATGATGTTTTAAGTTGGAAAATACAGTATGATTTGTTAAAGGAATGTATACTGAAGGATAGAGGAAAAAAAAAAAAAAAAAAAGAGATGGGAGATGTAATATAATGATATAAGGTGGGCAGGTATAAGTGAATATACAGTGGAATAAAGGAGATTGAGTGAAGTCAAAGTACAGAATTAGAGTGACTAACCCCGAACAATAAGGAGGAAGTGAAGGAGAAAAATAAATTATGCATAATTTCTATACCATTATTCCAATATGAGCAATTATTATATAGAATGTATTATTATACATAGATTATACCCTATTTATATATTTTATTAACCACACCACTGTGGTGAATTTATTATAATATATAAAGTATATTTAATTATTTTTACAATTATATTATAAGATTGATTGTTTATGTGTTTATTCACTACAAATACAATTTATTTTTAATGTTGTTATAATAATAATTGATACATTTATGTCAAACTATCATAGTAGCTCTAGGTAAAAAAGAGATTTTTTTTAAATTATATACTTTATATACAATTTTGAAACAAAAATATATTTTTGAATACCTATTTACTTTATTATAGATTCAATAAAAAAATCAGTGTAAAAACACAAGTTAATGCTATTTCTTTGAACAATCTACATTTTTTGGAAGAAAAAATATTTGTTTGACATTGCTAATTGTTGAATTCAAGGAAATGAATAATTTTTAAGTGTTAGTGTAGATAAATAAATAGAATACACTTAATCATGATATACAATCGTCTTAACATATGATTCATAATTAATGTATCATTGTCATGATATGAAATTATATTCAATACAAATATTTTAAAATTTAATTTTGTATTTACTTAGAATTATACTTCCGTTTTCAATAAATAAGTACTTGTATTCATAAATTGTCGTCATTCAAATATATATTATGGTTATATTATTACTAATAATAGTATATGCAAGTATTACTACATACTACCACAGAACTCACGTATAACAATGTGAACATGTCAATACATGAAATTCCGCGAGAAATGTATAAAAAATACTGATGTCTTTAATTATACTTATTTTAAAGAATAAAAATACCAAACTACATATGGACATTGAAAAATAATAAAGAAACATTAACCTCAACATTATTTAGTATATGCATATATTTTTATGGAAGCTAATCTAAAAAGGGTATTTTTTAAAAATGAGCATTTAAATATTCAACTTAAATAAGTAATTCTAGACGCTAGTCTAGGTAGACGATTCAATTTCTTACTTGAACATTATTTTCATGGATAAAATATCAAACACAAAGTAATTCTAGTAAGAAGTATATTTAGATATATATTATAAAATAATTATAATAAAATGAATAAACTATTGTGTGTGCCTAATTTATTAATACTAATAATAAAATTGATCTAAGCAAAAAAAAAATATTAAAATAAAAAAAACAATTATCTAGTTCTTTCTTGAAGAAACAAATATAATTAAATTAGAAGTTTACAAGTATTCTTGATGGTTATTAAATACTGCTTAGAGCAATCTAATTTACTGTTGTTATAACTTATAATCAATAAATATTCCATTACAAATTTGTACTCGCGATATAGAAATTTCTATCCCTTGTTTTTCTTAAAAAATATTATTATTAACTAGACGATCAATTATATTTACTTGTAATTCTTTGTAATACAATTTTTTTAAAATACAATTATAAAAACTACCTATAAATTACGACGAATAATGTAGAGTATTATATTAATCATACTTTTGTTATAATCGTACATTATTTTAACACAATAAATATTAAGGAAATATGTAAAACCTTACTAAAGCAAATATTTCAGAACACACTATACCAAAACGCATTAAAATAAATAATTACTACAAAGGATTTAAAGAATAAATAGGCTTCTCAAACATCACACAAATACGTCAAGTTGTTAAAATCACTATATTTCTAACGGTCCCATAGATAATGCATTTTTTAATTAAATAACCTATTAGATTATATTAGATAACCTATTTTAAAATAATGTCTAATATTAGTAATTTATAAAAGAACTGAAAAAAAAAAAACAAAATTTTAATAAGACTAGCGCAATATCTAAAAAAATCTCTTCAGACCGTAAACAACTTTAGTGATATGAGTAATTATTAGTCACTTAAAATTAAAGTAATGTAGAAAAATTAATTATATTGTTACATTTAACAAATGTAGAAATTAATGAAAATATTGTAGTATTATGATCAACCAAAATATTACGGTGTTTACTAGTCGTATGCAATAGTAAAAAATAATAATATATCGATGTAAAAATAATATTCAACCTAGTCATAATAATTGGTTTATATCTGGGTTGATTGGAAATGTCAAATAATCTATAAAATTTTGAAGATTCAGAGTTACAGGAAATTTAGTAATCTATGAATGAGATTATATACATAATAATTCATTAGATAGGTACCAAATTTAGTTTCCTTCCTATGTCGAAAAAATAAGCGGGTTACGCAATGAAGTGTAGATGAACAATTATGATTTTAGCTTTTAATTAGATTGAACTACCCATCTTCAAATTTTTGTTCTATAATCTGTTTATGCTTAGGATCTTTTTGCAAGATTAAAATCTTCTACGATCCTGGCCGTTACGTCTGTCTTGACCCCACCTTCCGCCCCTGTCTCCTCTAGGGCCAGCGTCGAAAAGGCCTGGCGGCGGCAATACTCCTTGATTGTCACGTACAAAAGTTTCCACAAACGGCGTCGATTCCTATCGGTTTCAAATAAAGCAACGCATTCATAGGGAATTAGTCATTTAAACATTAAATTACCTAATAATAAAATAAATAAAAATATTCAAAGAAGCTAGTTTCATTTTCTTTCAGATTTTAATCATTTAAGAAATTATATATGCATTGGAAAGCAAAAATAATACATAGAAATCACATTCTGCCATGAACATACATTATTTTAATTATTTTAGTAAACCGTAAATTCATAATTTGTTATCAGATTCAATTACTATCATAGGTTCTAGTATTATTTAAATATTAAAGTTTTAAATATAGTAATGTAATTTTAAATAATCACTGAAAAAATTCCAGGCATTTTGTGATATTATGATGCAAATTTGGGATTGTTTAATGGAAGAAACAATATTCATTACTCAACTGAATTTTACATAGAAATTTAATTATTTTCTGTATAAAGTCTTTCCCACTATATAATATATTAATTAGTAATAATTAATGGATTAATATTTAAAAAACATAAGAACTAAGTAGGGTAATTTAGAATTTATATTAATTTAATAATTCATAAAATATAGAAATCTAAAATGTAGGTAAATATTCTTATTTTATAATTTAAATATCGTTTACATATAATTCTTCGCAAGTTACAAACATTAAGAGAATACCACACAATCCATTTTTATAAAGTGTTCTATATAGGCAATTTTTAAGAAATTATAAATGTCTAAATAAAAACATAAACTCCTTGAAAGTTTGAACAGTTAATTACTTGATTAAAAATAACTTATGACAGATTTAGTTTTTCTTTATAGAGGATAAAAATTAAGATTATTTAATTTTGATTGAAGCTCTCAGTGTTTAAGTATGCATAAAACTAGTTTTAAGTCACTTTTTTTGGATGTGTAGCTTCCTCTTAAAACTCATTTGACTGAACTAAAAAATCACCTATGGAAAGATGTAGATAATGAAACAGTCTTTATTTTTATGGAAATTTCTGAAATTAGTGCATCTTATGAAACAATTCACACATTAGAAAAATATTAGGAAAACAGTAGTATAGCTTAGGCATACCACTACATCATATGATGTCTGTATCTTATAGGCAAAATTACATAATGCAAAACTTAATTCACATTTAGATTTTCACATCCATTAACAAATTTAAAAGGAAATATCTTCATGTGAATCTTGTGAACATTTTGTAAAACATTAAATGATAAGTACTAATTAATAATCAATACCTAAAACGCCATACTTTTGTTAAAACAATATTTAACAAAAAATGCCATGAGATTCACTTGAAAATATTCCGCTTTTAAATTTAGTAATAGATGTTACGTTGTAATACATATCATTAAAATTAAAAAGGTATAATTTTAGTATTACATAACGTAATTTTGCTATAATGCCTATTAAATACATGGACATAAAAAATATGGGTGTGACGTAATTTATCTTAATTAATAAAATAAAAACATTAATTTTAAAATACCTTAAAACTTATCTGAAAATTAAAAATAGGGATAAATCAAGTTTGAAAGAATGAGAGGATTAATGAATTGTTTAGAAAAAAAATCACTGTATTAAATAATAATACATATATTAAATACATTCACTATACTATATTGAAATTGATAGTTAATAAAATTAGTACATAAATGATACACGAAAGGTACGATCTTGCACTTAATATAGATTATACATACCAGGGAGAACTGACAAATGTAATAACTTATGATATATTCAATATTTTATCCATCTTACTGTAGAGTGGACGCAAATATATTTTTATTCATTAACCTTTCAACTACTATACTTTTCACAAGTGAAGACTAAAATATGAAGTTCGCCATACAGGTTTGAATTATACAGCATTACCAAAAATAATGTGGTATACCATACACTTTCAAGACAAGTCAATATTGCATACAACATAGCGCTGTTCAACTATGGTGATGTTGCAGAATGGAAAACGGTCGCGCTATGCATGACGGGTCTAACTCTTTAAAAAGACTGTGTACAGCATTAAATTCATGTAATCGAAAATACTTTCTTGTAGATATTAATTCTATAATGTTATTAAGCTATTTGACTTCAGGGGTTCCTAAAATTGTACACTACTGGTAAACATAAATATATCGGTATATACGTATATTATATCATTATAAATAATTAAAATAATGTAAAAAATTACCAAATAAATAAATTACATAGAAATACATTATATTACTAAAGATATACATATATATTATATATTTGTAGGAAAGAATCAGGCAATAATTTTTATAACCATAATATTGATATCCAAATTTATACAATCAATTCATATTGTAAAATAATAGTAAATATTAAATAATAATGCATGTAACAATTTAATATATGCAACAGAAGGATTTCAGTAGTTTTGTGCCGTTGAGTATATGCGACAGCAGTAGTCAAAAGGTTAATAAATTAATTTCTGGTTGCAAAGATGTTCTTGACTTAAGCGTCTAATCGCCAAACAAATAAGTCTTTTTATTATATAATTTACCTTTATTCGATAAGTTCACTTAGTTTATAACTAATATTATAATTTTTATCTTTTAGGTTTCTATACATAAGTATTGATACTTAATATCACTATTATGTCTAACCATGTTGGTATTTACTATTCGTTTTCATAATTACCAATATCAAAATTTACAATTTATATTCATTAGAGTTGGTTACCAATTGTTGATCATCCTTACAATTTGTAATTATAGTCACTAATGAGAAAAAATCAGGAAACCTAACATTTTTAAAGAATGTATCTGTCTCCTAATATTTGTTGCCATTTACAATTTGTATACTTTAATATAATTTGTATTTATTATGTGCTATATATGTTATTCTTGCAATTTATTAGTTGATTTTAGCATGTACAATATAAAAAAGTTTTAATTTATATATAATAAAAAAACAACCACAAATTGCTTTGAAAATTATCATGGAAATAAATGGTTTTTAGTTAACAAATAGAAACATTATTGCACATTTCAAACCATAATTTAAAAAATACATTTGATTTAATTTTTGAATATTCAAAATAAAAATACAAAATTATAATCAGAAATTCAAAATATATTTATAATTCATATTAAGATATATTCATAAATATGTTCATTTTATTAGTATTAAATTTTAGTTTTTATATTTTAATTTGAATTGTATCCAACAAAAGTTAAAACTAATTCTTTGTAGAAAATTGTACAAAACAGGCCAGAAGATCCCAAGAAAAACTCATTAAATTAATTCATGATTTGCAGATAAATAATACTAATAAGTGAAAATAAATTTAATATTCTTAAAAATTTAATAAAGAAATGACAAAATCAAAGGCTAGTTTTTTATTTAGTACCAAAACTAAAATTAAATCATAAAACATTTAAATAGCAACATTGAACATTGAATAAATAAAACAAGTTATTACATTTATTAGTTCTCTGTAATACACCATCCCAAAATTCATTTATATAGATAGATACTAATATGGACAGTGTGCAAACAAAAATGTTTTTCTATTCTTTATTATTGCAATTATTAGATTTTTGTGACCCTAAAAAAAAATCACTCTTTAATGAATCGCCTTAAAAAAATATATTTCAATAGATATTTGTAATTTACAAAAAGAAAAGTTTCTTTAAGTATTTCCCCCAATCATCCAAATATATGTACTAATATTGGTTAACAAAATGTTTTCATATTAATGTAAAATATTTGAAAACTCACAAATATAGTAGTTATTTATATTGAGATTATTCAATTACTTAGAAATAAAATCTCATTATATTATGATAAAATCAGCAAATCCATTAATGTGATGATTAACTTACACTCCGTATATATGCCAGTGTTGAAAATTACAATAACAAATTGATTTATGGATTATAATCCATTCAATAATTATAATTGCTTACAATAAATTACTTTTTATTTTCCAACCACCTATAACTAATTAATGATCTAGTTAAGAATTTTCATGTACATTTCCCAAATAACAGTTACTAAAACAGTAACATTTTTAAGACATAAATATTGTTTAATAGTAATTGATAAGGATTCTATAATCAAAAAGAAAGTTTCATTTTTATTATATCAAAATTTTTCATGTTAAAATATTAATATAACAGTTATTTCATTTTTTAGTTCAAGATTAATTTAATCTTGTTAATAGAAAGATAACTTAAATAAATGAATATGAGAGGTATAAACAATTTATGTTTATGTATTACCTAAGAATGTTATATATTAGTATCTCGAATATCCAGGTTTGCGATTTGTACTCACTCTTTTGAAAATTTGTATAAACCAAAATTAAAAGCATAGAAATAAGCAGTATATTGTATGTAGATTAGGAAAATTTTGACTTCCATGGAGTCACAAATTTAAAAAAAATTAGAACTGAAGGAAAATCATTTCAAACCGTAAAGACTGACTACTATACATTTCAAGCCCTGATAACTTATGATAACTGATGATCAAGTACACACATATGCATTTAAGATATAACATTATACATTATTATAATTCATTAAATAGGCTCGATTAACCGTGGTTTTCTTTATCCACTTGACCCCCCGATACCATCACCCTAGATAATCGAGATGCTACTGATTGTATATCATATATATATAAACAAAATTATATTACAACAAATCAATGCAACATAATTTATAGATGATAACTAGTAATAATACCACTTTATCAATACATTTTACAAATGTATTATTATTTTAAATAATTTAATTACTTTTAGAATAATATTGGATTAAAGAAAAGTCCATAATTATTTTTATAATAATCAACCTAATGTTTAACATGCAATTTATTTTGACGCACTTGCCATGTTTTTTTTTTTTTAATTTTAAACATATGTTTTGCAGTTTTATTTTACGATTATAACTAGTATTTGCCACATAGAAATCCCTGAAACTTACGAACACAAAAATCCAAACACGACAAACTCATAAAACAACCATCATGAAATTTGAGTTCATAATAAACAGATAGATAACATCTAAAGCATTCGTATGTCTAAGAAATTATAAATAAATAATTAAATATTAATTCATGCTTCAAAAGACTGACCTGTAATTTTGCCACTTGGCTTTCCCCACCCTGTTGGGGAATAAGTAAGAAATAATTATTATGTATGTAATAACTATTTAAAATTTTTTTTTTCATGATAATTGTGACTTATTGTATTCTTAATAAACTAATTATACCACAACTAATGGTGTAAAATAGTAAAGATCATTCTCCTGATTAATTACTACCAGTAATATTAATATTAATAAACCTTAAAATTAAAATAATAAAATGTGTACATTACCATTCCTTGTGCTGAAAAAAAAAAAATTGAATTCAAAATTAAAAATTGAAGTTAAAAGTTAGTATAAAAATAGAAGATACCTATATATGAAAGCTACATTAAAAAACAATCATAAACAATTTATCGAAAAACGAGTCATACCATCTTGGGAGCTTATTCGCAAACAAATTGACATATAAATTTTTTTTCAAGGTCAGTGATATAAAAGTTTTAAGCTGGAGATACAGTAGTTTAAAAATACCTATGCAATCATGGGTATTTTGAAAATTTAAATTACAAAACTGAAAATTTGTCTATGATTGTTTATCCCCACAGCCTTTCATATTATAAATATGAATAAATACTAAAATATTTGATTTGCATTTCAAAATTAATTACCAGTTATTGCTTCCAGTTCACGAACAGTCATTCCTTCAACAATGGGAGGCCCATCAAACTGAGGTTTACCACCGGGTCCTCCTCTATGATCCTTAAATTAAAATATAAAAACATTATAGATTTGCATATAAATATTACATGATTAAGAAAAATAACCAATAATTTTTTCATTAATTTTAGAGTCGTTAAAAATTGCATATTTTCAATACAATCATTTGTTTAACGTCTACTCATTTATATATATATGTGTGTGTGTATTAACTTTTTTAAATCTAAACTAACCATGCTTTTTATTAAAAATTCTGACATATTTTAGTTTGTTTTTATTATTAATGTATTTCTTTTGGAACTTTATCTTAGAACACTAACACAATTAAAAATGTTGTAATTAATATATTATTAAAAATTTCCCCAATTGTTCTGTATTGACAAAAATAGATGAATACAGGTTGTAAGCAATAAGTTTTTTTTAAAGAAGACAACTAAATTAAATAATTAATTAAAAACAATTAAATAATAACTTATTAGTTATTAAATCATTTTTTTTTTTTAAATGTATTCAGACCTGCATGAAGGATGAATTATCTTGTTGACGCCTTCTCATTTCTTCATCTTGATGATGCATTCTCATATTTAGATCTTCACTTTGTCTTCTGAAAATATCTTCTTCTCTAAGCCTTTGTTCCTCTGCTTGACGTTCTTTCATTTCCCATTCCATTTTTTGACGTTCTCTATCCATTTCCCGTTGACGTAACTCTAAATATATTATAAAAAATTATTATTATAACAAGTTATTTAATTCACCAAAGTAGAAGTTATTATTTTAATTTGGAAAAAAAATCTAGCTGAGGAAGTTAAATTATCTATTAGTAGTACAAACCTATTTATATTTAAAAAAAATGTAATCAACTATGTTGTTGTATTTAGTACTTCATATAACCCCAAAAAAAAAAAAATGAAATGAAATACCAGTCTTACATTGTAATCTCAAAATATAATAATTAATTTGTTTTCCATGTCATTGTGCACAATTTATATTGATTTTTGTAGTAGAAAAATGTAATTAGATAGAAATTTGTATATGTACCTAATCTAACATTTTTTAATTTGCACAACTATATATCATTTATATTAGGTAAATATTTTTTAATAGGTATGATATGTATTAAAAATACTTTGGTCTATTTTAATATTAAATTATTAATATTTATATTTAGATAAAAAAGTATGTCAAGTAATTATTTTTACATTTAAAAGTAATATTTTCAAAAACACCCATGAAACTAAATGGTACCCAAGTATCTAGCAAAGATATTAAACCACAGAAAATATATTTATATTTATAATATATCTTATCCTATACAAAAAATAGAACTTCTTAGAAATTAATTTTTGTACCAATTTATTTAATAAGTACTTAGGTGCCATTTATTTCTAAATAGATAATAAAATAATAATGAAAGTTCATAAATCAATTAATGAATAAGATTATATCTTTGGCTAACTTGTTTTTTATAGGTGGTAATAGTGTACTACACAGACCAGACTAGGTCAGATCAGATGAGTTTTTATAATTATCGGATAATAATACATTCGTTAAATTTTAACAATATGCCAAATTTGTTTATATATTAAGAAAGTTATAGGTACTTTTATATTAAAAATAATAATTACGTTCTCGAAGCATTTCCGTCTCATGTTCATAACGAGCATATTCCATTTGTGCTTCTAATTTTTCTTCTTCCAATTTCATTTCACGTTTCAATGCATCTTCCTTTTGTTTATATAATTCAGCCAACTGCTTCCAGCGAGTACCAAATTCATGCTCAAAAGAATTTGGATTAGCAAACCTTGGTCCAACATCTCTTTGTTTCTGGAAATCCATAGTTTTTTTTGGTAGTAGTTTATCTGGGAGACCATCGGAACTATCAACAAATTCATATGGCTCTAGTACACAAGGACGAAGAGAACTAAAAAAAAAAAAAAATATTAAATCATAAATCAATCAATAATTTTAAATTATAATTGTTACCTAGTCAAAAAGAAACATCCTTCCGAACAACGTTTTAATGCATTCGCTGCAGCATTTTTACGTGAAAATTCAATAATTCCTTCACCAGTTGAATTTCCTCTTTCGTCCACCATAATTTGACAACGTTCAATCTAAAAAGCAAAAACAATTTATTAGTAACTTTAGACAAATACATAATAAAAATATCCAAACCACATACTTCTCCAAATATTGAAAATGCATATTCTAAAAGTTCATTGGAAACAAATGGAGTAAGATTCTTCACTTTTACAGCAGCAGCAATCGGAGCAAAACGAATTTTCAACATTCGTCCTTTACGTGTTTGACCATCTAATTCTCGTTTAGCTTTTTCAGCATTAGCACGATAATCCTATAAAAATGAAATTAATATTAATTTTATTAAAAATACACGATTAAAAAATTAAGACAAATAATTTACCAATCTGATAAAAGCGAACATTTTTTCTTTATTTAAAAAATTTTCAGAAACTTCTCCATAAGGTTTAAACATCTCAATTAACTCTTCTTCAGTGCAATCTACTAAATTTCCAATATAAAGACGACACTGACTCAAAAACTTTCTTTCAGTAGTATCTGTTTGTGGAAGTTCATGAGTTGGACCCATTATTTGCATTAAACGTTCATTCCATAGGGCCTAGTATGAAATAGTATACATAATAAATTTAAATCATGTGTATTTATATAAGTATAATATAGTAGAATATAGGTATGGTTACTAACATCAGCTCTGGACAAACGATCATCACCGCGATTAGGCGGACCTCCTCTGAAACTTCCTCCGCCTGCACCTACACCGCCACCACGTCTACCACCTCTTCCACTTTCATTATGATTGCGTCCACCTCTATTCATAATTTCACCATCTCCTTGATGATTATCACCATGATTACCATCATTGCGGAAATCTCCTCGAGGCTGAAATAATTAATAAAATCAATATTAATATTGGTTATTTAGTATAAATCACAAGTTAGTTTGTATATCGTATGTATTTAACACTGATCATTTTTCGTGATTGCAACTATATAATATACAAACACAAGGTAGGCACATGGTAGGGGCTGTGATACAATATATCAGGGATAAGCAACTGACAGTCAGCGGGACACATGTGGCCCGCTATCCTTTTTCATCCGGCCCTCTTTTATTATTTTAATTCTACATCTTTATCATCGAAAATTTTACTACAATTTACTTCAAATATAATTAATAGCTACTACTATTTATAGTAGCTACGTAAATTGTATCTTTGAGAAATTTTCAATAATAAAACATGCATTTAACTTAGATATTAATTCTTATCATAGACATAAAATATATATTAATGAATGGTTCCATATAATAACAAAAAATACAACTTTATATCTGGCTCGCGATCATTTTAAGTTTCAAAATCTGGTCCTCTAGTTACATTGAGTTTCCCATCCCTACTATATATTAGGAAGTAGATAAAAACTACGTTTTTGAAAAAAAAAGATCCTTGATTAAACCTAGTCCAAACTAAAGATTTAAGTGAGATAAACTGAGTTCAAAGATGATTTGCAATTTAATAGGTTGTTCATTAACCCCTTCAGTACCACTGCCACAAATACAAGCCATGCAAAAAATTGACATCAGACCCACTGACACAAATACACGTCATTGAATGTTTTTAATTGTTCTATTGATAACATATAGTTGGCACAACTGTAATAATACTGTAAATTGTACCAATGAGATTTAGAAATGAATTATCGACGCAATATTTAAGGCAGGAGAAGAATTCATAGTTTTCGATAAATACACAGTGACTCCCAAACTGCGAATCTTGGTGGAAGTCCTTATCGAAGTATAAAAATACCATATCAATGATAAAATTCTGTGTGTGTATGATATTTTGCACTTTTACTATGCATCATTTAGGCAATTTTTGTCATAAATATGATAAAAATGATACCTTATGTAAAAAGACTAAACTGTACGATTTTGGAAACCCCTGTTATCGTTTACAAAAACTTGAATATCTTTGTATAAAGTTATTACCTATACCTATAAAAAAAAGTTTTTAACTTTTGTTACTAGAATAACCTACGGCTTAACAACTATAAAAATTTAATTTAAATATTAGAATGTATTCGGTCCAGCCTATGGACTATTAAAATAATTATGCGGTAGGTACTGAAAGGGTTGATAGTGAACACTGGTAGTAGTACAGAATCAGTGGTAGTAGGATAAATGATTATTTTGTGATTTCATTACCATATATTTATAAAATAAATGTTTTCATTTTTACTTTACCGGAATCGGTTTTAATTTTTTTTTTCATCTATGTCAAAATACTGCTAAAAGAGTTTTAAGCTGAATATTTAGCTAACTATATTTATAATTTTATAAAACACGCAGGAAGATAGTATGATGATACCGAAAACATTAACCACGACAAGGAAAATAGTGATATAGACAGCGACAACAATAATGACAGCGAATGCACCCGGCATACTTGTTATTCCAATACAAGGGGGTATGTGGAGAGGGGAATTAAACGCAATTATTATTAGATAGGTACTTTACCCAGTTAACTTCTTTCTGAAGAATGTTTGAAACCGGGGAAGGAAAAAAGATATTTTAGAGAAACTTGTTATGCTCTCGAATGTCTCTCTGCTTCGCTTCAATCTAAAATATCACCCGATTTACTATCTTAACTTTTTATTATATAGTTATTACTTAACAACATGTTGGGTAGGTAACAGGTTAAATAAACAATTATATTTCAAAATAATAATAACCATATTATTGTCACAAGTTTCAGGATGCCCCATTTGAGTAGAAAGTACCTATATAAGTAAAACAGCGTAAAATTATCTAACTTTAATTCTAACTACCTACCTAAGTTCGACCGCCAAATTCTGACTTCATCATAGTTTTCAGTGTCAAAAACTACACAAGCTCAAAAAAAAAAAAAAAATTGAAACTCCAATGTTCTGATAAATTAAAAATATTTTATATTAGGTAGTTCAATTTTAGATCATTTATCGAGCCGACCAAGCAATCCATTGGGCCAACCAATACCATATTCAGTATCCATACAACACAGACGACCCCTTAAATATCATGTAAAAATTTCAGAAACCTAAGTCTAAAATTATTTTCACCAGCAGTGAAATTGATTTAACCCGTCATTGGTATACACGTGAGCAAACCACTAACATAAATAACATTTCAAATGTCTATCATATAAATGTTGAATTAATCTGATACTATTAATATCTTCAAATGACATGTTTACAAATATTTACAGAGATAGGTTATAACCCTTGTTATAATGCTAGTTATCATTCCAGTATAGTTATCGTTTTACAAAGTTTACAGTCGCGTTAACATTGTACTAACCGTAGTACATGTGTATTGTGTCGTAACGATACAAATACATCAGAAAGTGAATAAGTGAATGTATCTAATAATAGAAAAGAAAATTATAAGATTAAGATTATTCATTATAATACAAGTTGATAAATTTAATTTAATTTTTCATTTATATTGAACTTGTAATTAATTTGTATTTCTTTGTATTTAATAATTTTTTTTTAAATAAAATTTCAGTTTATTATTATTTGATAAATTATCAATAGTGCATACAAAATATAATTTACATTTTTAATGTACCTAATTAAATAACTATATAAAAATAACGTGTGAGCGACGCGCTCACAGTGGAGCAATGACATTAGGAAACATATGTACCTATACCAACGACGGGTTAAATGTGATTACATTTTGGGTCTAGTCAGTACTTTAGATTCCCTCCCACCATATTGGGGTGATTTTAAACTTAGGTTTTGAAATCTTTATAGATATTTAATGATCATCTATGAGTATGTAGGTATGTACCTACCTAAAATAAATTTTAGAGTTAGTTGGACCAATAGAATGGTTGGTCAGGAATTTTCGATCTGGTCAGCAAATTCTATTTTTTCATTTTAAATTTTCAAAAGAAATACTGATAAAAGATACAGGTACAGGTACATAAGTATCTATTACCTACTTTGCATGTGTATTAGGTATGTTTCTTTTAAAGGTGATGTAATGATTAGGTATCAATGACGACCAGATTAGTATGATATAAATCAAATCATTATTACCTTGATTATTACAAAATGAAAAAATTATTAGTTCAGAATTTAGCGGTCGGACTTGGTTTTTGAAGTTACCAACCCTAGCGCGATTTGCAATTTGAGAATTTTATAAGGATTTGTACCTAGGTTGTTTATTATTTCCATTGTCTAGTTGATAACAGATTATCATACCTACAGGCTACAGTGCTATGACAAGTACCCCAGCCCACCACAAGATTTACTGTGAAACACCAAGACGTGTGAATAATTGGAGAAAAATAAGTTTTTTTGACTTAAATGGCCACCAAAAAATTAAACCTTGATGAAAATAAAATGAATCGGGTAATCTAAAAATGTAAAAAAACACGCTAAAAATCGAGTCGACACCAACAACAGTATCGAACCTCGAACACGACCAATTGTCTACGGACGTACACGGTGTGAGGGGTGAAACATCGTACAACGACATCCCAACTCTGAAATCGCCGTTCCGGTCGCACCATCTGCCCCGCGTCGGAAACTACGCAAGCTCCAACGAAAATTACCGAAAATACCGGATGGTCCGGTACGGTAGAAATACACCGGGGCCCATCGGGACGTCGGTCAGCTCGCCTTAAATACATGGTAATATGTCAATCAACATACAGGTAAAAGCGTCGCGTACCAATCATATTGATTTAACGAAAAACCCCGCAATCGATACCCGTACACCGAGGCAACATAATACATACCTAATATTAATGTAAACGTAATGAAATTTCAAAATTTACCATATTATTTTCTCTCGGGCCCCCTTTACGGTCTCTGTTGGGTCCGCCGTACGGTTGGAAGCGATTACCTCTGCCGCCGCGGCCGCCGCCGTGGAACTCTTCCTTGGGCTTATGATTGGCATTCGGACCGTTCAGTGACGTATCCATTTTCTCGTCTTTTACTTGCGCCATCGTATAATCGTCGAACGGGAATTGACGCCGCAATGGATATCGTAACACGGAATCGGCAACGACGATGGGCGATTGTGCGGGAATTACAACCTACAACAACGACGACGACGATGACGAGAAAGTACGCACAACGGTAAAACCAGACACACCGGACGGGCAAAGGGTCGAAGAAAATGGCCGATACACCGTAAACGAATTGACGACGGAAGAAGTGGAGACGACAATATGATGTTCGGGGGGTTCGTTGACTTCCATGTACATCGTATTCGTACGCGGCGTCTGGTCGGGAAAGGGAGATGACGCCGTTACCGGCTGCAGTGTAGCCAACGAATCACGCGTGTAGAACGTGTTGTGGAATAAAATTTAATTTCTCGAAATGTGGGTACCCGACTGACTGGCGTTTACACACTTTTCCGCGGATAATATAGTATACACAAATTTTATATTGTCGTATTAATTTGTTCAAAAAGTTCACTGAAATGTAAATATTTAACGCAGGTGTAAATGTCAAATATCATTATTGGTTTATAATAAATTTTATTCATCGTCAGAAATAATATGGGTATTTTGTTATTTATGATATTTCGATTTGAAAAAAAGAACAGTATCCGTGCGTTATAATGGAATATAATATAATATTACAGTTTTCATAAAAACATTAAAATGTATAAAATAATTCCTATATACCTACGTTATAAACAATGTATTTTTAGGCCAATAATTATCATAAGATAATTTCATATCTTATCACCCTGGTCACACTGTAAGAAGGTTCTAGAATTTTCCATGGTACCATATAATTAAATTTTCTGACTGAAATCAGAAATTATTCACTCCAGCCAGCGCTCTGTTGTTTGATCCATACTTCCGAAGTATCACGGACTTTTATTTATTTATTTTTTTTTTTTTTTTTCATCCTTTCTAATATTTTATTCATGGTAAATATTGAAGATTTTTAAAGGGGAATCCTTTTAAATTCAAAATTTCAATTGTACAAAGGATTTTCAATCGGGTGTTTTATCAGTTCATATCGTAAGAACCATATTTTATTGTTTTTTTTATATCTCAAAAGTGAATTGTATTTACATTATTCATAGTAAAACGTTTTTGAAGGATTTTTATAATAGGTAATGTAATCGTTCTTATAATTTTTCAGATGGCTAAATGGGGAGAAGGAGATCCACGGTGGATTGTCGAAGAACGTCCAGACGCTACTAATGTTAACAACTGGCATTGGTAAATTACTTAATTATTTTATCTTCTTTCCGCTTTAAATTTAATTAACATTAGTGTTAATAAATGTTAATCTAATTATATTTTATGGTTAATAGCACAGGTACCTGTATCATCTTTGTTTTGTTAATTTTAAATAATGAGCTCAGAACTAATTCTG
The DNA here is from genome assembly GCA_025469235.1 of Pemphigus obesinymphae. Taxonomy (NCBI): domain Eukaryota; kingdom Metazoa; phylum Arthropoda; class Insecta; order Hemiptera; family Aphididae; genus Pemphigus; species Pemphigus obesinymphae. The sequence continues at coordinate 98,896 of JAIPRL010000278.1, read as the reverse complement.
AAAACTATATTTTCCGATTTCCATAACCATAGAATACTGAGAAATTCTCAAAAATGTTTATGTTAATGTTCCATTTATATAATGTGATTTTCAGTCTATTATGTTAGAACTTTTAATACACTCAAGAAGAAATAGCATGATTTTTATGTAAAAATTTCAAAATACCCAATACTACCTATAATATATATATTTTCAGTACCTAACTAAAATATTCAATATTTTTAATTTCAATACAGTAAAGATTGGTTGTAGTGAATATATTATTATTATAGTTGTCTATTTCTATTTTTTTTATTTATGTTATTGTGTTATTTATGTTTCCTTATCATAGAAATACCTACTTAAAAATCCTGATAATAAATTGAAAACTCAATTCCACAAAATTATATAGTCGTTATTGTGTACTGAAGATGGTAACTTTATTACTGAAATATGTATTTACCAAAATAAAGTAAATATTTTTGTGGAATTGAGCCTTCAATTATTATTAGAAAAATCCACAAGTACTCAAATTATAAATATATAAACCTTGACTAGCAGATTGATTTTCATTCAGTATTTATCAATCTATGTCACCGTTAAATTGTTCATCTTGTATAATAGCAGCCAACATTTTCGATACTGCTGATCTAAGCAAAAAAACCTTTCACTGTGTTAAATATATAAAATTAGGCATTCAACAGTCGCAACAGCTAAACAATAGGCACAAAAGACATACTTACAACTACAGCCTGTAGTTTTTCTTATCTGAGACAAAATATAAATTAATAAATAGACACTATTTTATTCCCTTTTAAAGTTAAATTTCATTTATTAAAAAATATAATTATACCTATTTATAAAATATTCTATCCAAATATGTAATTATTTATAAGGTAATCTTGTCCAATATGCACTTTACCGGAAACATTACAACTGCAGTACACCATTTAATTGTCCTCTATTACATTTTTACCTCTCTACAGAAATATTTAGACAATATATAGTCTGTAAAAGGGGGTTATAATACTGGATATAACTTTTCAGCCAAAAGACTTGGTCAAATTGTTACAAGTGCTGGTAATTAATTTGCTTATTCAAATGTGATCAAAATGATACTTCATAGAAGTAATTTCTTTCGATAAACACTTAAGGAAAACAAATTATTTCCTCGTAGGTAATTTTAAAAAAAATTATCTAGAAATATTCTCAGAGTATATATTATATTTTTATTGAAAGAAATAATTTATCATTGCTTTCAAATTCAATATATTTACCAACAGTATCTGTTCTAATTGACAAACGAAGTCTACAAGATACCTACTGACCATATTTTTAAATATTTTTTTTTGTATTTTAAATCATACAATATATTTATTATAAATGAATGTGATACATTTAACTATTTGTTATAGTAACATAAATAGCAAATATCTACTATTTCATGTATACTACTACTGAGTACCTAATCAAATAAGGTGAATTTGTTTATTTTTTTTAGGACAGAAAAAAATGCATGTCAATGGTCAAAAGATAAACTTAATGCCTTATTAGTTGGTTTTACAATAGAAAATGAAGTATCCAAGTGTCTCATTACAAAGATAGAAACTTGTGAAGGTGAAGCTGTTGCAAATAATAGAAAGGGCAAGCTAATATTCTTTTATGAGTGGGATTTAACATTAAATTGGAAAGGATTTTTGAGTGGAAATGAAAAAGAGATAGAAGGTACAATAAACATACCAAATTTAAGTGAAGAAAATAGCGTATCTGAAATTGAGGTATTATTATTACCTAATTAGTATTTAATTTTAATTTACATTATTAATTAATTTTATTTTCAACATTAAGCAATAACTAAGCATGAAAATTGTTTTTAGCTTTTTTTTAGCTAATTAATGTATTTGACATTTATTTATAGATAAATATTTCATTGAAAGAACCGTCTAATGAAGCAACAATAGTCAAAGATTTTCTTTACCATCAAGGACGTAGTAAAATTCGAGAACAATTAGAAAAATATATCAAGGACTTGAAAGAAGGTATTAACTATTAATATTGAAATGTACAATTAACTGAAAAAATATTTAAATTATACATTATCATAATCTTAATTTATTTTTATTTACTATGATAAAAATATTACATTTGTGGTTAATAGCATACTGTAGATTGCTCACTGGCTTGTCTTTTGATGGTATGGTAAATGTCCCCATTGTAGAGTGTTTTATTAAGTAGTTAGTGAGATTGGATAATGTAAAACCATAGTTATTAATTATTATCAACATTATCCGTTCTTAACATTATTAAATGCTCTAAAACTAAGTATATACGTCGGTAAAAATCTATAGTATGGTATAATCAATGCTAATAGTCTTATAATCAATAAGAATAAAATTATTATTAATATTATACAAACCCTAAAGTTGATCTGATAAAGAATCATATTCAATACGATCCAATCCAATCTGACCTAGTTTGAGAAAATTGTTTCAAAATTCAATAATCTAATTCTTATTTGAATATATTAACAAATATAACATAAATAAACAATTTTAAAAGGTTGTATTTTTTTTCTCGCAATATGTTCGCTCGCCACCCCTAATTTAGACTATAGAAACTTCATTATTTATTTATAAGGATACAACAATATTTGAACTAAAAATATTTTTCCGATTACAATAAAATCAGTATGTGACTCATGTTATTGGCAAAATGTTATGATGGTATAACCAAAGATCCAGTCCCCTTAAGTTGACTAAATGTATTAAACTCAACAACTACTTCACATCATAACCTGTATTAGCAGGGGTACAAATTAGTAGTCATTTTGATCTCTTATTTTGTAATAAATAACTTTTTGAGAAATGATATTCAATTAAAAAAAAAAAAAACTTATATTTTTATAACAATTTTTTATTCTATGTATAATAAATTGTATCTATATAGGTAAAAATATATATACACTTATAATTATTAATTAATATCTTTATAAGGTAATAAAAATATTGTAATTTTTATGGCCTTAATTGCTAAAATTTGAAATTTTTAATTTTTTTTAACAATAATTATATTTTGGATTCAAGTTAAGTTGTAATCAAATAGTTAATTATTTTATTTAAAATTAAGATAAGTGTATATTAGATTTGCACACAACTATTTTTCATGTACAATTGACCACTACATTACATGGGAAACACCAGTTATAGGTAATCCATTAAAGAACAGCTAAGTTAAGTTGAGACTGAAAACTATCTTATTCCAATGTTCAATCTACTTGAACAAACCTAGTGTAGTAGTGTATTTTATCCTTGGAATGTAGTCGTTTTATTTATAATATCATTTTTGTTTTTAATATATTGAATTATTAATAATTAATAAAACATTTATTTTCAGAATTTTCCAAAGGTATGATTTTGCCAAAAAAAGATAATGATAATAATAGTTCTTCAAAACCTAAGTTGTCTAAAGAATCAATAAAAAATACTCACAATGCGGACAATGTAAGTCATAAAAACAATTAAGTACTGTTCTATTTATTAATTCGTAATTTGTGTTGTTTAGGGTGCAAAAGAAGATAACTCAAAATCGAAAATAGATACTACTACTGTTGTAATGGATGTAGTTTTTCAATGTTCTGGTGATGATTTTTATAATGTACTAACTACACCAGATGTTAGTATAAAATTAAATATTTATAACAATTCAACATAATTACTACAAACATATTATGTTATAGCTTGTATCAGCATTTACCCATCAATCTGTTAAGTTTCAAGCAACCAAAGGGGGAAAATTTCAATTATTTGATGGAAATATCACTGGCGAATTTTTAGAACTTGTAAATATAAATTAATTATACAACATATTGATATTAATATAATAATTTATATTATTAACTTAGTGTCCTGGTAAAAAAATTGTTCAAAATTGGAGAACCAAACAGTGGCCCGATTGGTTATATTCTACTGTTACTGTTATTATAAATCAACAAGAAGATCATACAAAAGTTAAAGTTACTCTTGTTGGAGTACCCAAAAGGTAAAAACTATCTAATAATAAATTATTATAACATTAAAATAATTTTTTTTTTACAGTGATGAAGCCATTACTCGTCAAAATTGGGAGAGATACTACTTTACACCTATTAAAAGAACATTTGGCTATGGCATATTATTATAAGTCTGAACAATACTACAAATTCTTAAATATAGTTTTTTTTGTATTTATTTTTGAAATTTTTCTGCTTGACTATAAAATGATGTGCTAAGTTGTTAATAATTTATTCTATCATTTTCTTCAGATATTTCTTGTGTTCTCCATAGATTTTGTTTCACTATTAATCTATTTTTAATTTCTGTAACATGAACTATAGTTTTCCAGCAGAATTAAAATAAAAATGAAAATAAAAAAAACTGTTTTTTAATTGTTAAAGTGTCTTTTATTTCTATTCATTACATTAAAATCATTAATCCATTTTAAAACATATTATATTCAAATGATAATATTGTGAGTAAAAAAAAAGTTTTCTAAATAAAATTTGGTCGTGGTCTAAAGACTGGAGGAGGCATCTCTGGACATTTTTGCAACAAACTCTTCTGGTTCGTGCACTCTGAACCTATTAATATAATAATATTTTCAAATTATAAGTTAATAGTTGATTAAGAAATTAAAAAGGGAGAGGATCCTAAGTTAATAATTACACTTACTTTCAACCCACACGTCTTTTGGACAATTCTGAAAAATATATTTAAAACTATGCATTTAATAATTTAATAATAGATATATGCATATTTTAATATTTATACATGTTTATAGTTTATACATTTACTATTTACAATTATATTTTGGAATAATATTCTCAATTGGACTGTATATTATAAATATATTTTAAAATGTTATATATTGTACTCGGTCTAAAAGTAAACTGAGTGGCAAACGAAAAATAAAATCTACTAGGCAATAAAATATTTTTACTGGGTGTACTAACTTAAGCACTAGCTTACTAGCTTAAAAAATGCACTGTTAATATTATATACATATATGAAAAATACACAAATTTTATGTAGAATGTGTAACTTGCATAATAGCGTCTCCACTTATTGATGAAAATCAATTTCAGCCGTGCAGCAGTGTTGACACCACACTGATTTTCAATAATGTACACTAATACTTAATGATTGCTATATGAATACTTTGTGATTACTTTATAACTTATTGGTGACTTCACATATACAGATAAAATGTATAACTATTGCAATATGTTTAATAATACACGGTGTAGGAATAGCAGAGATACTAAGCTTATCGATGACTAAAAGTAAAGAAATCGGTTTTTCCCAAAGTTATGGGGTAAACACCGCTAGGAGTTAAAATAATAGGTATCAAAATCAGAATTAGATACATTTGTTTATACATATCTAAGAAATGTTGACATTTTCATTATGTCATCACATACCTATAGTAAATAATAAATATATATGTTATAAATTACAAGTTTCTGGCTTGATTATTTTTTGTTTTCTAAACATTTTTTTTTCTTTATGCTTAGAGGGCTTCACACTCGCATTTGTTGTCTCTGTCCATCTAATAAGCAATATAGCAAAATTGCTCTGTGCAAAACAATAAATATGATGCCTACGTTAAAATTAAGAATTAAAACACCTACCTATTGCCAATTTTAAAAAGGAGAATATTTTCTAAAAAATTACATTTCCTTTGAGTAAAATATTGTTTATCAAAGAAAATCTTAAAACACTAAAACTTCTTTGATACACAATATTTTACAAAAGGAATAGGTATGTCATTTTCTAGAAAATATTCTCCTTTTTAAAATTGGAAATAGATGTTTTTAACTTTAATTTTAATGTAGACACCATATTTATTGTTTTGCGTGGCGTAATTTTGCTATATTGCCCATTACATAGAAAGAGACAGCTTATGGAGGTGCGATGTTCTCTTATGAAACTGTAGGTACTGGAAAAATTTAAAAATAACTTCTCAAAGTACCAATTGCAACAAACTTACTACCAGAAAGCTTTACCCCAAAATTTTTATCCGAAGAAGTATGTATGTAGATATATACAAAAAAAAAAAAAACATTGTAAAACCAATAGATAATGTAAATATATCCCTTGCTATGCTCAGATCCTCTAATAGCAAATATTATAATATCACCTATCTACCTATCTGTTATTTTTATATTTAATTCTTAATTCTTAAAATGGTATATTAAGTATATATAAGCCATATAAGGTAGTAATAAATTTTACCATATACAAATCTCTCAAGAAACATTTCATCCATCTTCCTGCTGGAGTATTCATTTCTGCAATTATATTTGTACTTCCATTTTTAACTAAAATAAGTTAATTTGTTTTAATTCATAATAATTATATAAGATTTTTTTTTTTTCATTTTACCTTCATCAAAACAATTTTTAAGAGGTTGCTGCCATAAAGACTTCCATTTTTGATCGTTATTCATACCTTCACTCAATTTTGTATTGATCATATCTTCAACAAGTTTTCCATCATTAGTCTAGAATTAAATATGATATAGGTACATACATTTTCGATTACTTACATATAGTTATTCATTCTACTACTTACAGCTAACCCAGTGTGTATGAAAATACATTGAACAAGACACGGTGGACCTGTATAATAATTATTACGATTTAGTTGTACTTATTTTAATACCATTTATAATAATACCTATACAGTTACCTATATAATATTAGTAGGTAGGTACATAATTATTACCTATTATTATGTATATAGGTATAAGTAATCATAACTATAGGTAATAACTAGAGAACGGATTTATATGCACGAAATACCTACCTACCTACACCAAACATTTAAAATTTACAAATATGTATTAAACATGCAAAATAAAATGGTGTTACCTATTTTAATAAAAATGATATAAATCGTGTACATTTCTTGTCAGATAAAGTCTACTTTACTGTACGCTGGAAAGTTGTTACTATTGTGATTTTAAAATATTTAGTATTCAAAAACTTTGCGACAATAAGACTGCAAACCGTGTCGCATACGGCTGCGAAACATGGACAACAACTAGCCCGACTGAAAGGAGGTTGAGGGCTTTTCAGAACAAGGTACTTATGGAAAAGAATATATGGTTCTATATTTATGACGAAAAACAAACAATTATTGGCGCAGAACATTCAATAACGAACTGTACGGTATAGTCGACGTGGTACCAGTGACCGGCTTTATCAAAGGACACTGCCCTGCAGACTCTACAATATGGCTTGGACACATAATGAGAAGAGAGAAACCGTACGGGGAAAGAGAGCCTGTGGAAGATTTAAGGAATGATGGATAGATATATAGTGGAGGAGGACCTAAGGAAGATGGGAGTAAACAAGCGGAAAGAAATGGTCCATGACGGGGATAAATGTCGTAATGCAGTTGTATCGGCGGCAAAGACTTTTAGAGTTGTAAAGGCCAGAAGAAGTACCTAGGTACTTATTCAAAAACAATATTTTACGCATTTTTATAGCTAGAAACAAGAACACGTGAAAATGTCAGTTGAAAACAAAAATATGCGTTAAAAAGTAAGTTACACATAAGTACCTACCTACTAACCTACTAACCTAGGTATGGAAAAAATTTAAAAAAGTCGAAAATATGCAAAATAAAGTTGGTGTTTATTATTTAATAAGAATGAAGTAAAACGTGCACATTTCTTATCAGATATCAAATAGCTTATTCTGATAAATAAATGCAATTTACATTACCTACCTAACGCAAAATGTAAATATTTATGTAAATAAGTTAATACATATGGTTTATATTTTATACAGCTATAATACCTACTGTACCTATAATAATGTTATATATACTACGTACCTACGTTTAATAAAACTGATTATAGGTAATAAAATCAATAATTTACTATTAATTATTTCCAAGTAGGTAGGCTATCTATACCTAAATATATATTTTTATATAGGTACCTATAGGTATATCCAGTGCTTGGAAGGAACGCGTTCAAAGGAACTCGTTCCTTTGATTTCGTTCCATTTTTAGGAACTTATCGGGAACGTAGTTCCTTTTTCATGTTTAGGAATGTATTGGAATTTCGTTCACTTTTTAG